>JAULBM010334744.1:0-22880 GCA_032357055.1 Geukensia granosissima
TCATGGAGCCTCTGTTTGCTTTTGTCATTACTTGTATAAGTGTGCTCAATTTCATACCTAGTGGTGTGACAATACAGCTATTAAAACACAGGATAAAAAACTTTCAACAGGTTTAACACTCATAATCGATACTGAAAAAAAAACAAATACAATTAAGAATAACATAAAATACAACAAAAGAATCGACCTCGAAAGAGTACTCGCATTTGCTGTCTGCTAGTTCAAAACCAATCAGGAAACCAAGTTTCCCTTCACTGCGGTGTCAATAAAAACACGTCCATTCGGATTTAATTTTTAAATATCATAAGAAGTCAGAGAAAATATGTGCATATGCCAACATAAAAAATATATAGACAGGAAAATGAAACAAACATAAACTGCTTAGTTCCGGTTTAAGCTATTAGCAAGAAAGTCAATATTAGTACCAGTAAAGCCCAAATTTAAAGATTTAATAATAATGCTGCGAAGATATTAGTTTGGCTTAATGTTTCGCTTCATAGATGATGCTCTACTGAATAATTCTAAATTTGATGACTATGATGACCGCATCTATCCAACTGAACTTGAATCAAGGGAACTTCAGAAACAGAAGTGATTGCGTCATACTTTGACACTTTGAAATTGACAGTTAGGGCAGGTTTAGATCAAAACTTTACGCGAAGAGAGATGACTTTGATTTTCCAATTGTTAACTTTCCGTTAATTCTAGAAACATTCCAGTCTGACCTCCATATAAAGTGTATATAACTAAGTTGATACGCTTCTCCAGGGCGTGCGTTTCCTGTCAAGATTTTATTGATAGAGAGAGGGTTGCTGTTGACAAGAATACCTAATCAAGGGTTTCTCAAGAAATGATCAAAGTCATCATTCCGTACGATTTGGTTGACCGGTGCCAATCACAAATACTTTCCTATACCGGTAGTGACAATACACCGGCTTTTTCCTCTGTGTTTCGAAGTACAAAAACACACCGAGTTTTTGGGGTTCGTGTTACTTTAGCTTTAGTTTTCAGTATAGTGTTTAATGTACTATGTTTGTCTTTCGTTTCTAGTCTTGTATGTTTTCTGATTTAACGATTTCTGTCTTCCCTTTTGGTATCTTCGAATGCTTTACTATATTTATTACACAGACAAAAATATCATCACGCTGTGGAAATATAAGCATATTTAACAGAGCACAACGCATTTTAATATATGCAAAAAAAACGTGTCCGTAAAAAACATCTAGCAGATAAAACATCAGAAAATGAACATTTTGTTGGTCAAGAGCTATATAAATGTTGTTTTTGTCTGTTACAATGTGTACAATTTCTAGGCAATTACTGAACCAAAGAAGTCAAAAGTTTAAGAGATAAAAACGCAGTTCCGATAAATGAAAGAATGTATTTTTTCACCGCCTTCAAATTCATTAATAATATCAAATCATGATACGTATAACATGATAAAAGTTTAAAGAGTGGTCTAAATTAAATTTCTATAAACTAAAACTCTATACTGACCAATGACATATATTCATGATTGGAGAGATCAAATTATTCATATCAATTACAAAAATTACCAGAAATGTTTGTCGAAACATCCATAGTGTAGATTAAAATATTCAGAAACTTGTAAAACGCTTTTTAAAAGTCTTACCTTATATAAAGTTCATTAAGAAATATATTACCCAAGTGATAACAATGCCTTAAAATAATGACATCAGTTTAAAAATGATAAAATTCCAGCCTGTTGTCCAAGGCCTGTTCCCAATGATCTTTTAATATCAATTTAAGTACGAAATAACTGTTTTTAAGTGACATCTTGAAAGACTCAAACATAGCATGTGTTCAAAACGTTTATTGGGTAACAAATGCTCACCGAAAATCACAGAAATGTTTTTTTTTTATTTTATTTATTTTTTTTTTTTTTTGTGAAGGGTGTATGAACAATATCCTTTGACTGAAAATTAAGATGTTTTGTTTGTTTATCGTATAACATATTTTACTATACCTTAAAATTTGGGGTTAATTTTTCTAAAGTTATTGTATCTATTCGGTCAAGTGTAGAATACCCATGTAAGAGATCAAAAGTGCATAGTTCAAACAGACGAGACGAATTTGAAACAGACTAAAAGATAAAACGATTAAACGAAGAAATCCTTAACAAAACAGGAGTGGGAACAGGTGCTCCGGAATTCTGGTATGGTTTTACCCTCTTGTCACTAGTTCATATTTTAACTTTTAAAAATACTTTCAGTAATTCCCCTCCTACACCCAAGGTGGTCAATTGTGACATCATGCATATGATTAATAACCAATACTATCTCCATACATGTAATTCTTTGAACTAGTCTTATTATAGCATGTACATGTCCACTGCATAGTTTTCTTGCAACTCCGAAATGCATGAACGTCAGGCAGCACTTGTTTCACACATGTACAAGTTTATGAATTTTTGTCAATGAAACTATTACTACCAGTAGAGACATAGCACTAAGAAAGATTGGCATCTCCACTAGATCTCAATACTTGCAGCGCAGTAAATCATAACATCTCAGAAATAACAAAAATTATCTGAATAATCCCCCTTTTACAATTTGGAAATAGGTAAAACCTTGGTATGATGGTATATGAGTCAGCTATTCAAAAAGTCCAAAATACATTTAGCAACTAACAAATAGCATGTAGAATTTAACTTGAGGCGTCATGATCTAAAGTTTAAGCTTTTTCAGCTGAAAATAAAATTATTATTTAAATCTCAAATAATTAAACACGTGAGAATTATAACAGTTTTAAAAAGAAAGAGATTCGAGAATTAGGTAATGCATTTCCTTATGAATGCAACGATCAAATAGAAAGTATAGGTTACCTATCAACCCCAGCTGTAATTATTTGAACAGTGTGTAGTTGTTTAATATTAATTTCCTAACGACAACAGGATAGCCACGGTCATTGCAAATACACACGCCCGGACTTTCTAGGTGGTTTGTTCGATAATCTTCTATCCTGTGTACAAAAACCACTTAGACTTCATCACATTCGTATTAAAATCTATTCTTTACGACACTATAGTGCGAATACACCTTTTGAAAACGCTTCAATACCTTTACTACCGATCCAAAGTCAAATCTGTATAAACTACTTGCTATTATTATGGATATCACACGGCTCTGTTTATTCAGTCCAAAAGTCATTTCTTTGAAGTCGATTTTGCGAACAAGTGTCTGGATGCCAACCAAAGCAATATACTCCTTCATAAAATAGTTCAATTAAAAACCACCTTATTTTAATGACACATCAACTCCATTAATTTCTTACAACTACATCAAGTCTGTTGTATCCATTGATGATTTTTAATCCAAAACAACCGACTGCATAATTATCGGTGACCTCAGTTTTTGTTGCAAATGGTAAACTAAGACAGTTGCTATCAAAAGGTACCGAGAGCAAAATCCAGTTAACAAGAAAGAGAACTTCAAGCTGTTGTAGCTTGATAAAAAACTTGGCATTACACATCTGGTTACCCAACATATACACCTACTTCACTTTCTAAAGAAGAGATCATTGTTAACAACACGTCTGTCCTGTCTTTGTTTGGTATTGACATCAAAGAAAATGAGTCGGATCTTGCTTCTTTATTCTGGATACCACTTTACAAGTGTCCATATAAAAAATATATAAAGCGAGTTAATCCAGGTGCTTCACCAAGCCCTTTTCGAAATTACTTACAAATATACTGTCAACAGTCAACAAAAGCCTTCAAAAGTTCTAAAAAGCGATAAAGAGTACTTCATAAGCGGTATTAATCAAATGTGGATAATAAACTCAAAAGATCTGCTTCAATACCTCAAATGCGATTCTTTAAAATTTGAACAAGTATTTATTCAAACGTTTGATTTTTCCACCCTTTATACCTCCATTCTACATCCACAACTTAAAGACCGTCGTAAGAAATTAATACATTAGTGTTTTGTTAAACAAAATGGAAATCCATGATATAAATATTTGGTTTTAGGACAAAAGATGTCTTACTATGTAAGACAACAAACTGCTAGTTTAAATAAATACAGTAAAGGTGATATTCTTAAAATGTTGTATTTTCCAAATGACAACACTTTTGTAGAATTTGGCAGACGTGTTTTTTTTTTCAATAGACCGTTGGGATTCCAATGTGCACAAATTGTGCGTCCCTACTTGCCGACTTTTTTCTGTACTCGTATGAAGCAGAATTCTTCAGGGACTCCTGCAAATAACAAAAAAAGAAAATGGCTAGATCTTTAAACCTTTCTATTCGCTATATCGATGATGTTTTGTCATTGAATAATCCTACGTCCAGTGAGCATCTCGACCAAATAGACCCCAGGAAACTGCTTCTAATAAGTGCTCAACTACTCACTTATCCAAACTCTTGACAAGTGCACTAGTTTGAAACTAGTTGTCAATTTAAATCTTGTTGTCAATTTCTTTACAAAATGTTATGAAAACTCAGCTTTTAATTACTTTTGGAGTAATTGAAGGTTTTGGATAAATTATACTTAAGTTTGAGTTCAATACACCGCAACAGATAGTTACACTAAGAACACATTACCGAATATACAACCTGTTAAAAAAATCCTATCTTATAAATAAGTCATTAAGAAATCTGTTTATACAAAACGTTGTAAATTTTTACCTATTTCATTTATTATGACAATATACGTTTTATTAAATTACGATGCGTACTCAACTAAAGTGGGCCCATGGTAAGGTTACAAATTTAAATAAATACTCTACTTACAGCATCTGAAAGCAGTATGATATATTAAGGTAGATCCACCTTGTTTTACTACACATTCCCAATGGCATGTGTATAAATTAGTAAATTCTAGTATAGTTTCTTTATATTTGAGGAAGAAGTGTCATACCTTGGTATTTTTTCTCTTGAAAGTTAGATTTTAACTCTATCTATCCAAAGTAAAAGTATTTTCCTGTAATCACAGAAACCTTTTATTTATTTCAATTTTTCTTGAAAATAAAAGTTGAAAGCTTTTTAAAGGGTCTATAACTCCTTAAATATTTTAATACAAAAACACACTTCAATTTTAGATATTCAGTTTGGAAACCGGTAAACAAGAACTCCATTTTTTATTTTCTGAAACCATATTATAAAAGATATCTTTAAAATTCTTATTTCAAGATTTTATCTGCTGCTTTTCTTTCTATCTATCAAACTAAACTTTGTAAAATAAGCTGTTTTTGTAGCAACAGAAACTCAAATTCAAAGGCGGTGACATTTTGAAAATGCCTTCATACAGACTACATTTTGGCAAACTATGAAACAATAATATAAAGTTATGATTTAACGTTAATTCAGGCAATATATTTCTTTTTTATAATATCTATGTTAGATATCGATAGATGTGGGTATTCTCATGGGCATCAATTGTGCTCCTCTCCCTTCAGATTTATTTCTTTTCTGTATTAAAAAATACTTTTAGAGAAAGGACTTAACTTTCCTAGTTTTGAGATTTTACATCAGGAGTTTCTTTAACGATTGCATGAAACTTTAGATCACAGTTTTGAGATTTTACTTCAGGAATTTCTTTCACGATTGCATGAAACTTAAGATCACACTTAAAGACGAAATGGCTTTTTCAGAAGCCATGACGAAGTAAAATGTAAAATTATTATATCACCAAAATGCTTTCGTGAAAAATGGCGATTTTGCCCTCATTTAGGGATGTTTTCTTTACTGTAAATATCGAACGCATCCGAAAACCAACTAAATATTTTTTTTACATTTAAATAAATTCACCCATCTCATGTGAATATTAACGTGGTTCTTAAATGCCCTTTATTTCTAGTACAAAAATAGTGTCAAAATTGCACTTTGCCGTTTTCAGTAAAAAGTCATGTTTCTCCAATTTTCTACAATTAAAAATCTCAAAATACCTTACATTTATATTTGAAGAAATCACCATGTTTTGAACGATTACATACCTTTTAAATATTCTGAGGACAAAATGGGGTGCATTTAAATGTATTTTTGAAATGAATAAGGCCCTTTACACACCTACTCCTTTTAAAAATAAATACCACACAAAACCGGATTTGTTTTTAAAAAATCAACAATACTTATTCATAATTGGACGATATTTTGGCCTTTAATAGTCCGGAATTTTTTTATTTCTAAAGAAATTTGTCCTACACGGGCTTAGCTCAACGAAAGCTAATAATTGAAATATTATACTCCATTTTTGAACACGGATTTAACTATTGACACGTCAATGGATAATAAAAGGAGACGACTTTTCCCTCCTCGTCGTGAACTTTCATGTACCCCGTTTCTCAACCTTTCCGATTTTCTCGCGAGTGTTCTTAAGCTTTCGAAATCAATGACCGTAACGTATATCGTAGAGATGTAAGGTAAACTTTTACAGCAAGGATATCGTTATCACAGGCTGCTTAAAACATTCACTAATTATACCACTTTTGCAGTGGGTTACTTTGAAAGTATGGTTGTAATTGCAGAGGGGATATTTCATCTATCATTCTACGGATACGGAAACATCAGATATAAAGCGCATCCATTGGTTGAATAAATTTATTCATAAAGGATCTGAGTGACATATTGATCTTAGAGCTTTACAAATTTCTTTTACTGGCACTTATATCGGCAATCTCAAAGCTATTCTACATATATATTGATTAGGCATTGCAAACCATCTCGTCTGTCCATTGCGATTTTTTTACGATATGTGACCAAATCTTTAAAGACGTACTGTAATTGATTACGTCTGATAATCGATTCAGCATGTTGTTAAGGTAACTAAGAGCATTAAATGGAAAATAACTCTCTTTTGTGTGTAATTTATTTTAGAATTATTCATGTTCAGATACATTTCTTAGTTAATTAAATTCTTTCTGGTCTTTTTCGACAATGTATTTTTAAATGTTTATTTTTTCACATTTGATCACAGGGAAAGAGGGGATTGGACCCAACAAAAACCAGTGAACCCCGATGAATTTCGCACGTTTCCGTTCGAAATGCGTTAGCACTTGTGGCCATTGGATTGTCTTCACTCCATATTTTATTATTTTACTATTGATATGTTTATAAACATTTAGATATCTCGCCTGTCCCTTGACATTTACCCTTTTTTTCAAATCTTGGCTCATTTTTTTATTGAAGTGATTAAGATATATGGTTTTAATAGATGCCATTTTGGGCTCGTCACAAGGAATTCCACCCTAATTAAAGGTCTTGTGGAGACCTCCAGATTGGTAGCTGCCAAGTGAGTGTGGCGCAGTTTTTATTAACTCCATATCGGTCCTTACTCATAAACACAAATGAAGTTACAAATTCCAGACTGGCAGAAATTATATGCACATAAATATGCTTATAATTTTTGTTTTCTCGCAGAGACATTGAATATGTTCATACTACTGTAGAATTAATTGAAACTACTGAGATTTCATTACTATCATTATCTGGGATTTGTGATGGTGCCTTTATCTTGTGTACACTGATAATAATCGAGTTCTTATCTGCCAGTGGCAGTGTATCATGGATTTTGGAATAAAAACTACTTCTTGTTTTAGCTTTTCTGTGATCCTCAACAACCCTTCGTTTTGGCATTGATAAAGTCAGTCTGCTCCAAAATTTCTCTGCTTTTGAAAGATTGGTAGAGATATCTTTGTCCGGCCATTCTATGTATGTAACAGAATTAATGATTTGTTTCAGATTTGGATCCATGTCCTTTTTAATGGCAGAAATGTCACCGAACACAATTGGAATGATTCTGTGTCGTTTCTGCAACATTTGCTGTTGTGCTTGTTGGTATTCAAATTTCGTCCATTCACTCTGGATATATCGAGGTGATAGTACTAGAATTGTACGTCGGCTGTTTGTCACGCCGTTAATAATGTTGTTGGCAATAGCTGAAAAGCAAAAGAGTTGATTGAATTATTTGATATCAATTAATAGTGAAGATTGATAACGATCAACTATGTCATTGCTAAATTGGGCCTTGGTCATGTCATTGCTGAACGGGCTTTTGTTAAATAAATGCGTTCGACTAAACTGTCGATGACGATGTAGCTAAAATACTACCTTAAGTGGGTTAGAAGTACTCAACGAACTAAAGTACATTGATGTTGATGTTCTCAACGCACATTTGGGCTTTATTTATGACTCACAAATGTCACTCGAAAAATATGGATTAATCACATCGGAGCAAAGCAAATGCCACCTTATCAATGATGCCACTGAAAAATGAGATGAGTAAAATGCGTAATTTTCCGAGTCTTATCCACTGGAAAACAATCCCGAATAAAAGTATACGTGTACCTGTAACCTTTTATACAAAAATAAGTTGACCTCTTCCCGGATTGACGTTAACCCGGATTAGAGTTTAATGTGATTCCGCGACGGTTGTAGAGCGCAAGACAGGGGATGCTTATCCTTCATGAGCACCTGATTCCATTCCTGTTTTATAAACGAGGTTGTGGATTCCAAAAATTTGTCCCTTTTGTTGTCGTTTTATCTTTTGTCTTGTTTATTTGGACTATGCACTTTTGGTCTCTCACATTGGTATTCTACACTGGACTAAAAATCAAAAGGTTTTTAAACACCTGAAATAGCAAGCGTAAACCTGTATAACATTATGAATATCACAGCAACAGACTCAAAACAAAAACAGATATGAATGATTCATTTTCAGTTATTTTCATTATTTTCAAAGCTTAAAATAAAAGTATTTGGAAAATGTATGGACTTTGAAACGAACTTATAATCTTTTACCTTCTCCAGGTATAAAATCTCGAAAGTGCAGGCACAGTTTAAAACCAAAATCAAGTTCTAATTTAGGATACAATTGCTGTATGACAAATATTTCGTCGTCTCCGTCACTTTTGTAAGAAACAAAAGCATCCCATTTTCTTTCATCTGTGAAAGAGAGAAAAATAAAAGAAGTACAAATTGTATTGGAAAAATTACATACACTTTGAAATGAGTTGTTATTTCGTATGCTGCCATTTGAACCATACTAGCACAATAAAACCTGCAAAGACTTACAGAAACACACTTAAATATTAATCTTGACCCTTAACACCAAACATAACGGATGCGACACAACGAAGATTGATGTATTGATACTCACCATTATCTTCATATCCCTGGAAGTAGTGGACAATTTTCATGATAAGAATGACTCGGTTTCTCCACATCCAGTAAGGCAGGATAACGAGGGTTAGTACCAGCAAGACAAGCAAACCAAGACAAACTCCAACAACCCACCAGTACCATGTCTCCTCTTCTTCAGTTAAGATATTATTAAACAAAAATATGTTTTATCACAAACACATTACTGCGACATAGAAAATGAAACATATTTGTTAACGAAGCAATTTGGATAGAAAAAGGCATAGTAAATACCATTTTGGTATATTTTCATAAAGGATTTGCTTTTGTTAAATAAAAAATGTTCTTTGCTAAAATCAGTATAAAGAAAAATGTTAACTTACCGTTATTTTTTCCAAAATTTAGACCCTCTCCATCGGGATTTTCCCAGTCACAAAGTTCTGTTCCATTTATTATCAAACAAAATCCTTCTCCACAATGTTTACAGCATTTCTTCTCACAAATGTCTCCTGTGGCTCCAGGGTCACATGAACATTGTTTATAGCCTTGATATGTAGTAATACATTTTCCATATTGACAGAACAGCCCGTTACAGTACCTATCTAAGGGGGGACGTAACGTGTAATTCTGTGAACAGACGTGTGATGTAGCTGTCGTCGTAGTTGTAATGGAAATACTAGTTGTCTCCGTCAACGTTGATTTTTCCGACCCACTGGTAACAGTAGACGCGACTGTAAAGTCTGGTTGCAGACAGTTTATGACATCACCACACAACTCACAGCTGCCGTTGCATTCTATAGGACATAACAAATTGTCACATTTTCCTCCCGTCCAGTTAGAATCACATGTACAGGGTTGTGTCCAGCTGTCACAGTGTCCATGTAAACAAACTGCATATCCATAATTACAGTACCGTTTAGTTTGTGGGCGAAGCGTTGTAGGATATTCACATAATCCTGTGGCTTTGGACGAATGCGCTGCAGACAGAAGCATATAAATAACGACATTCATTCTCATGGTAGCTAAATTCTACTGTTCTGCTAGATAGGAAAATCATTTTATCGTACATTAGTATATCCTGTTTAAAAATGCGATTTAAACAAAATTTTAATGCACTATTTATTTTTTATAAAGTTTCCGACTCATTGCATTAACACGAATGTACAAGATATTTAACTATTTATAGTTTATTAATTTTTGATGGTATATTTAAGGAGTAACCTTAGTTACTTGTGAATAAATATTTTGATATTTCCTATTGACGTCAGCAATTTATGCACCAATCAAATTATAGAGCAAGATACACTACTTTCCAGCTCTAAGTTTAACATTCATACATAAAGTTGCCTGTAATACCATTTTACCATCGAATCTACTGAATAATCGAAATTAAACTGTGTGTTTTTAACTTACTTGACAATTTAGGTAGTCTCATTATCATCATCTCTCGTCCGTTAATATCCCGACTCTTTAGAAACTAACGGGTCCTTGTGAACCAAATTTGGATCAACCATGTCTTGCACTAAATTGATGCATTCTCGCCGCCACGTTGCCTCGGTAAATAGAAAATAAGCCAAAGTTTTCACCGATAATATTATATCAGTTATAAGCTATCTAAATTTTGGTGAAATATTAGTGTCAATTTTTGAACACGTCTCCACCTGTCAAGGCAGTCTTCACCTATCATTGGACCCACAGCCAAATTTGTTTGAGGTTTTCTTGTCTGAAAACACTGGTTGGTGGATGGTTCAAAATGCCGTGGTAATCAGTATGTTGTTTTAGTGGATTTTTCAGTATGCTGTGGTAATGGGTATGTTTAGTTTGTGAATGTTTGAATATGCTGTGGTGTACAGTTGTTTTGTTGGTGGATAATTCAACATGATGCTGTGTCCAGTATATGTGCTTGGCAGATGGTTCAATATGCTAAGGTATTAAGTATGTTTTTATGAATGATTCCGTATTTTTGGTGAGTGGATAGTTGAATATTTTAGTTGTTCAGTATATTTTGTTTTGGATGGTTCAATATGTTGTGATGTTCAGCTTGTTTGGATGTTGGATGGTTGAATATGCAGTGGTGATTTGTTGATGAATTATCTATTTGTTGTGATAAGCTTGTTTTGTTAGTGGATGTTTCAATATGTTATGGTGTTCTGTGTGTTTTGTTAATGGATGTTTCAATATGTTATGGTGTTCTGTGTGTTTTGTTAGTGGATGTTTCAATTTGTTATGGTGTCCTGTATGTTTTGTAAGTGGATGGTTCAATATGTTATGGTGTTCTGTGTGTTTTGTTAGTGGATGGTTCAATATGTTTTGGTGTCCTGTATGTTTTGTTAGTGGATGTTTCAATATGTTATGGTGTACGTGTGTTTTGTTAGTGAATGGTTCAATATGTTATGGTGTTCTGTGTGTTTTGTTAGTGGATGTTTCAATATGTTATGGTGTTCTGTATGTTTTGTTAGTGGATGGTTCAATATGTTATGGTGTTCTGTGTGTTTTGTTAGTGAATGTTTCAATATGTTATGGTGTTCTGTGTGTTTTGTTAGTGGATGTTTCAATTTGTTATGGTGTTCTGTGTGTTTTATTAGTGGATGTTTCAATATGTTTTGGTGTTCTGTATGTTTTGTTAGTGGATGATAGAGATATGCCTAACATTGGGATAAGTTTATACTGCGTCAAACCATTTGATGGCAGCCAAATCACAGAAAACATTAATGTCATAAACACTTGATACATATTAGATTAGTTTTGATAAACTTAAAAACCAGTCGTGTATAAATCTAACCTTAAGCTTGAGAATGGATTTGTAATGTGGTTTCAGCTAGTTTTGCGTTAAAGTATTTTGGGCTGTTGTTATAATTTAGTTAGCTGTGAAAAATCCCACATGCAGACTTAAATTCTGTTTGTTTGATGTAAAATTTCTTAACTTTTTCAAGCTGTTACGTTTTGTAATTGCACTGAATTTTTATTTGTATGTCGACTAAACAGCAGAAAGAATGTGTTTATCTTTAGCAATCATTCGGTTTCCTCAAGTTAAAACTTTATGTGACTTCCAGAAATCACTGGCTCATTACAGCCGATCATAGTTTCGTACAAACGAACTGCATTACATTCTTGCCAACATTGCTCAACTGGCTACATTCTTCATTTGGCATCCGTCGTCGCATCCATTTTGTTATAGTGAAATTTCCCCTTACAACCGCTAGGAAATTGAAAACTTGGATAGATATATGTATAGATAGGCCTTTATTGAACTTGTATACGCTTTCTTGATGTAGCCTGTTATCGGACCGGCACGGGAGAGTCTTTCGTTTTGACTGTCCGATCACCAAATATCTGTCTCTATGCAACTGATTGGCTAACTGAAATGAAACTTGGCATCCATTCTGAATGGAATGCATAAAGTGATAGGCCATATTAACTGAAATGGCCGATCTTCACGGGGCAAATCTCACGTGAATCCGCCACATGGCCAAATAAATCCGAACTTGCTATAATGCAACATCATCTCTGTAACAGCATAGACAAACGGATTGAAAAGTGATATCTCACATTTATAGGGATTTTTTGTAAGGTTTCCATAATAATCAACATGGTACAAAAGCAGTCATGGAAAGTTCTTGTTCTCAGATAGGTCAGTTATCCGTAGAACTTTCGAATGTTTATGCTGTCTCAATCTTAATTAAAAAAAAAAGACAGCTACCGCGGGAAAATTATTTTTCTGTTTGGCTGATTTAAAATGATCTGAAATCGATTTTAAAAGAATCTGAAATCGCTAAGTCCCGTAGAGCTAAATTTCTCAGGAAGCAAAAGTGATAAGTCGCTTTCAATAGTTTTTATTAGACATACTTCATGTATTCGAAACGAGCTTGGTACTATATTCAAGTCATATTTGTGTAATGTTCTTTATAGAAGTTTTAGTTCTTGTCTAGATCGAAAAAAAGACAAGACTGCGCAAAGTACGCTTTCCATCATGCGGTTAGAACCGGATCTAAACCATTTTCTGTGGAATATTTCTAAACAAACGACTTACTTGAACCTAACTGACGCGGTTCATCTTCCGTTTCCAGTTTAATAAGTGCAATTCGCTTATTGTTTGAGCAACAATTAAACTTTTGTCAATTTCTGAGCCAAACTTTAAAGAACTACACGCGATCTTTCATTCAGTTATGATCTGAAATCGAACATGGCTGTCATTATAATGACACAGATTCAGCCTCTAGGGCTGCTATAATAGTTATTATTATTTCATTTGTGTTATTGGTGATTTTTGTCTGAATGACTTACGTTTCCATTTAAGGACTATGATCTCATAAAGATTTTAGTCTGAATCTTTTGATATGAAAATGATATTCTATTTTTACACAGATTATGAAAATTAAAAAGTTTTGGAGTGAAATAAAATGAAGATATATTCATTATTAGGGAGGTGGAGAATTAAGTTTTTGGCTTGCTTAATTGGCAAATTCGGCATATTTTTCAATCTCAAGTCAAACAACTCGTAATGTTATGATTAGCATACTCGTCTCGAATGCGGGAGGTTGTTATTTCAATCCTAATCAGGGTCAAACCAGACACTCAAACTGGTATTTCCCGCTTCTGCTCTAAGCAAGACACATAAATAAATGAGTAACAGCAAAAACTGGTCGGCTCGGAGTTTAATGTGTCTCGGTCCTCTGTTCTTCCTTGTAAACTAGCACATTAAAATCCGACTTGGTGTGTCGGCCTACTACACAGCATGGGTGTTTAACATGGTCTAGTCCTGAATACGTATGGAATATATGCTGCTGGGCGTGAAGAAACTTTGAATCAATCAATCTCATACTCTGTCAGATTATTCATATGTAATTGATAAATTTTAGTAAATGTGAAAAACTTGACTATAAAGTTTATAATTCGCTTTTGGCTCCTGTAATTGGGAACTAGTCTTACTTATATAGTCAATTGGATTAATAAATTTCAGTACGTCAAAGACATGAACATTTATATTTGTGTCAACACGTGTTGCATACAAGTTGCATGTATAAACCTTTGATAGGATTCAATAAATAAGACATTTTCTGCATAGCCCTTGATAAAAAGTACCAATAAGCCGATATTATTGCTTATTTTGCCATTAATACGTCGAACAATGAATGTTTTCCATAGAATATTATTTTACAGGCGGTAAAATTGTTACAAGTAGACCTGTATCGAAGTGATATATTTCTGCATCATTTAAGATAAAAGATTTCAAGCATGAATAAATTTACTTAGGCTTGTTATTTTATTATTGTAGTAACGTTGAATTAATAAATATACCATTGAATATAAAACTATGAAAACACACGCTAGGATAAATAAATGTCTGTTAGCTTCAGTTGACAAAGAAGAACGGCTAAATGCCCAATATTTACCGGATGTTCTGTATACCAAATTATAACTGTCAAAGGAATGTAATTTCAGATTAATATATTTACATGGTTATGGATGTTTGTAAATGGACAGTGTCGGTTTTACTGCATATACAATTTTCTATAGTGACGGGGACACTCAGACCATTACCCGAGAGACAGTGTTTCCCCGGTTTTGTTTGTGTTCATGGATACTGTGACAGTCTTAGCTGTATATGCGACGCAGGATGGAAACGCTCGCTTTGTGATTATTCAGAATGTGCAACTGAATGTGTGAATGGAACATTTTGTGGAGAACAAAATGGTAAATTCCTTTGTATCAGTGAACAACATAATGTTTCTACCACAGTCGTTTCGTCGTTAGATAGTAGTCCAACACGATACGAGACTACTCTTAGTAATGTTGGTCCCACTGTCGATCCAATATTTCATATAACTTGTATAAATGATACGTTGTGTGAAAACGGCTACTGTAATGTTTCAGAAGGGCGCTGTGTCTGTAAGGACACATGGTTTGGGATACGATGTGACATGCAGTGTCCGTTCGCCTGTTTCAACCCGAAAGTGTGCGTTTACCAAAAAGGCAAATTTTCCTGTCAAGTACGTAACACTACCAGCGGTAACACAAGTACATTAAATACAGTGGAAGTTACCACTATAAACAATATAGGAGGTCATGCTAGAAATGTCTGTTCGGCTAATTATCTCAGTAGACCTAAAGAGGAGAGAATATGTCCATTCGTCAACTTTGAATGTATTTACGGCGTTTGTAAATTAAATATGACAACTAGTGAGTTTGAAATGAAGTGTATTTGTGATGCTGGAAGTTATGGGGGGACATGTGACAAAATTTGTTGTTTATATTGCAATTTTCCAAATGGAGATTGCCAGTTAAACACTACCACGAATGAGGAATTCTGCGACTGCGATCACAGATTTACAGGGAGGCAGTGCCAAATAAAACGACCAGAGGGTATGTTACTTATTCATAGTGCGAGAAACAATAGTTCTTGAGAACTACGATTATGAACTTTATCATTTTATCATTTTTATTCACTTGAATTTTAACGGAAAATATAGTTGAGATTTTCAATTTGATATGCTAATGTCAATTTATCGCATGAACGAACTGCTGAAAACAGGTAAAACTGAAAATATCCGGATGTAATAAAAAACCTTCGTGTTTAATCTGGGTAGAATGTTTACATATTTTAAAGTCCACATTTTGGAGCATAGTAGCATAAAGTCGTTTCAAGTAAAGCTTAAGTTCTCGGGCCGATATTGGTGTCTCGGGGATGATACCTGGATTGATAAGGAAATAGACATGCATATATCTACTGTCGCCGCAATTCACTTTAGAAATCGCTTTTTCAAATTTATATTTTAAGCGTTTTGAATTGACCCTTACTGAATAAAAATATCAGTCTAGGGAGATTACTCACTTTGGCGGGTTTTCTTAAATTCCCTATTAATAGCCCCTTTCATTGTTGATTAATTTATGATAAGATAAATATAATTCACAGTTAACACAATTTTCAAAATATAGGATTTTTAAAGCACCAAAAAATTAGTATAGAATTTTTTTTAATCTCTGAAGAGGATGAAAATATTTTGCAATAAAAATGACGACATACCTAGATATATTTTCAGTAAAATTTATGTCACCTTCATCTCATTATAAAATTATCAAAATTGTAAAAAGACGATTTCCAAAGTTAGCTGTGTCGACAGTTTGGGTTAATCATTTAAAGACGTCGATAGTGCTTTTTACACTGTCCAACGAACATACATTATTTATAGTTTTATACTAATGTAAGCAATTATTTTTTTAAATCGTACCTTTTAAGTGATCCAAAAAAAAATCTTTAGACTTCAATAATTTCTGAGATGGAATAACTGTTTCAAATTTTTATATAAAGTAATTAAATCTTAATTGCTTCTTTCAATCTTCCTTACTTAACTCACTAAACTGTTTACTTAACTCACTAGAGTGTATCGAAAGCGGCAATAATTACAATATAGATAATGTACGAGTAAGTAGCACATCAGAACAAAAAAAACCGAAGATATTTTCCTTATATCTTTGAGAAGACTAGCTCACAGAAATTACAGTTCTTGTTGGTAAATTCTGTAACTTAGAACCAACCTATAGTTCATGTTACCATTTTTTGGTTATTTTAGCACTGTATCCTGTGCACAACATCTGAACATGGAACCACATATACCCATCAATCTTTTATATTTTATTTGATCTGCAAAATTTTTGCCGATCCAGCATAAGGCATCATGTTGTTTATTATTAGAATAGTAGATGATTTATTACATAATTTTCGCTTAAAATCATTATATTTTCAAGGCTCTTCCTTCTTATGCAGAGGTTAACCTTAGCTTAGTTTGGATTCATCTTTATTTAGAGTGTTTAGGTTCTGCTTTTCAATTGTCAATATTGTATTTCTCACCGGATTTTCAACATTTTGACCTCAAGCACAGTGCATCAAGTTCAAATTGGTACTTTGTGATACATTGATTATTATTGATACGTCTGCCAGAACTTTGGGAAAAGAAGCCAACAATTTGAAACCACAACATCAAGAAATAGTCTACTTACACTATATAATAAGACAAAAAGATACCATGCATTGACAATGGCAAAATCATCAAAATGTTTGGCTTTATCTTACAAGAGATAATAAGGCCACTCCAAATTAATTACTAGTTCTTCGGATTCGCTAGTTCATAAAATCATAGATTCAAAAGTTCAAAAAAAACTTTACTCGCTTCATTGTTTTATCACATTTAAAAAAAAATTCACCAATTTCCTACATATTTACATAAAAAATTCCCGCTCGCTCCTAAAATTATACAAAAGAATGAAAAAAAAAATATACCGCTCTTTCCGCATCAATTTCAAAGAACCTTTCGCTTCATATTTTACCATTTTCAGAAAAGAATCAAATTAAAAATTTTGCTCGCTGGCACCTAATTTTACCTTTAAAAATCCGAAGAACTAGAAATTAATTTGGAGTGACCTATATATATATATAATCAAAGATATTCTCTACCAAAAAGTTTCGAAACATTCTTTTTACTTTCCGAAAAAAGTTGTCATTCCGAAAAGAAGCAGTTATCATGTTTCATCCCTGCCAAGGGTACTCATCAAGTGGCTTTTTATATACATGGACGTACAAGGCTACCACGACAGTTCATATCGTTACAAGTTCTATTAGCATTGTTAAAGTACACAAGCAAGAAAAGGAAAAACTATAGAACCGACGCTTTAAAATGAAAAAAAAAATATCATATATAGCAATGCATAAGACAGAGTCACTTACAGGTTGGTTCCAGAACAACACTATATAAATAGTGTTCTAACGACTGCAAACTAGAAAATTATCAAACGCTGTATCGGAATTTATCAAGGTCAGCTCTACTTTGATCCCAATTTAATGTATAGATGATGATATCTATTTTAAGACTTCTTTGGTTAAAAAAAACATTGGGGTGACTACTGTAAAATTGCCCGTTAAAATTTCCAAGAAACAAAGCTGTTCCATTATTGGTCCGTTTGTGGTTAGAATTAGGAGCCGGTGCCGCCATAAAAAGAAGCATAACAGCAAAATATAATCCCGAAACTGATGGTACAACAAATTTACGGAAAAGGATAAAGTAAATCAGAAATGAAATACATCCTATTTAATATATATAGCCTATGTATATCAGGACAATGGATAAAAAATACGTTGAAAATAAAATACCAAGTGTGGTAAAGGCGGTTCAGATCTATTTGAAGTAAAGTGATGACAAATTAGAAATTAGACACCCCAAAGCTTGGAATTAATTATTTTAATAAATATTGCAGGTTATTAGAAAAGTTGGTGAATCTGGCTTATAAGAACAATACGGCGAACAATAACCATATAGATTGGGATAATATGGTGCATATATGCCTCAACAAACCTAATTATTTGAAATGATGCGCTCTTTTGCAAGACTAATAAATAAAAAAACAAGAAAAATATAGTAGCCCTATGTGCTTATGTATATAGTTTACAGAACTCAAATTTGCCAAAAAATAATTATTTTTGTATTGTTGATAAATTATTTTCTATTATCTTACTCAAAGATTTGAACTATAAAATGAATATGAAATTTTTTTACCAGAAAGTGGGGTCCAAATAAGACCCTTACCACACACTCTTTTTTTAAATTACATGTACACCTGTGATAATGTATACATGTACCATTGGTCTCGCTCTCAGGTTCAAAACGACGCAATTTTTTTCATAAATATGGACTATTTTTATTTTCGACCTTATATTAGAAATAGGTATGGCTAGACTTTGTTAAGAAAAATTCTTATAAGGAAATAGTCCATGATGCTTGCAGGATGACATTAGAAGGTCGTTAAATGATAAAATGGTGAAAAGATTCTATCCGGAATACAAAATAATCATTTTTTCACAAAATGTGGGTTCTCACTCATAAAACTATCCATCGCACAAAAAAATCTGAAAACGGACACTTTTGTGGTAAAATAATTTGCTTGAAGATTTATGGCATTCTGTCTCATAGTTTTTGCATGCAAGTCTCCAAAGTTGAATTTTTGACACAGAAAATGTCAATATTCCATTTTTATGACCAAGTGTATATATCGAAAAGAGACAACATTATCCAGGATATGATTTTCTCTCATCTGACAACATAGGCACTACCTGTGTTTTCTCCGAGAAACACACTATTGGAAGAACAAAAAGTCACTTCTGATATTTGAATTTCCAAAATAGCTGAATTTGATAAAGAAATTGTTATTTGTTTTACAGCTCTGGTTGAAGACACATCTTGGACGTGGTGGGTAATTGGAGGGTCTACCATGCTGGTCGTCTGTCTCATTATTGTCTTAGTATCCCTATTTTATTATATGTGGCACCATAGAGTTTTGATGATAATGAAAATAGTCCACAGATTCCAAGCGTTTGAAGATGGTGGTAAGATAGTAATTTTTAGTTTTTGTTTACTTTTGATGTCTCGTAGAGTCATTACATTAACGCTTTGGTGATATTACCGTTATACATACATATCAAAATATGTTATTGTCTCCTGTTTGAAAGAAACCGAACTGCGCAATCAAATAAAATGTTCAAACATGCGCCTTTCAAAAAAAATACACGGTAGCTAGTACTTCAGTATGAAATTTTGAATTATTCTTCTGTCTTATTAATTGGCTATACTCGACTGAAAGTAATAAAACAGTCAACAACAAAAGAAATTAATTACATTAGTTGCGAGGAGGTGATCAATTCAGCTAATTCCATCTTGACAATATTTGTATATTATATTTGGCTATAAAAATGATCGAGAGATATGGACACCAACTGTGGTCTCATGATAACAGACTAACTCCGTAATTGATATGAATCCATTTTATGGACAGATTCTAAAGTGATGTAATAGACAAATTTAACAATACTTACCGCTATCTGGATTTGTGTCGTTGTCGACTTTTCCATATAAGTAACTTGCATGTTATAACTTGTACTTCGTTACTATCTATGGAATCATCTTATTTCTAATGTATTCTAAGAGCAATTGCTGCTGTACTGATAAAGAAAAACAAGACAGACGTCTCATTCCTTGTTGCAAGTTTTCCTTCCCTTGACGGAAAGTCCCTTTGGCTCATTATCAAGGTGTATACATTTCTTAACTTGTTTGTTTATCCCGTGTAAGCTGCGATGTGTTATTTTTTTAAATAAATTTAATCTTTGTATTATCAGCAAATTATTAAGTCAGACTAAATTATCTCATAAATTAATTTAAACTGGATATCACTGGATAGTAAGAATTTCACATTTTATTTTTAATAAACAGTTAAAGTATTGCTTTATTTTTGTATAGTCTATCGTTAGCCTTTCATTCAAAAACGACAAATGTCACTGTAATACTGAATTTTATCATATACTTAAAAGTAATACAATGATAATTGCACGGTATAATAAAAGGTTCTTTTTTCTGATAAAAAGCTACTTTCGCAATATTGCATACAAATACACATCTAATTCCGGAATTTCGATTCCGGTGTTCTTTCTGGTATTTATACTTCAATTGTTTATCCAACTTCCACGCAAGGGTAAAAGTTCGCTTCTCTCTTAACCCGAATAATTCAGGCCCTCTCCGTATCCGATTCTCTCCTTCTGTCGAGGGCCTGAATTCCCTTTGCTTATTGGACGCGTCAGCCCCCTCACAGTTTGAGGGGGCCAATCGTCTTTCTTGTTTATATGCGATTGCGCAGATGCGACTTCCGATGTAAACAGATCATAGTTTAAATATGGAGATGGACACGGCTATTGCTGCTATAGAAGAGAAATATGGATTCAGATTTAAGGAAAAGCAATTGACCGCTATTAATTCCATCATTGAAGGAAAGGACACATTTGTTGTACTTCCTACAGGATACGGCAAAACCAAAATTTACGCGCACTTACCAGAATTAAGTGGATTATTGCAACGCCAGAAAGGCAATATACTGGTAATTTCACCACTCCAGGCCTTGATGTTGGACCAGCAATGCAAACTTCAAAGAATAAGTATATCGGCAGCAATGGTAGGAGAATGCCAAACTGACAAGAGTGTTGCATGTTGATTGAAGCGGGGGAATTTAGCATTGTATTTTCGTCACCGGAGGCAGCACAAGTTCCTGGTAAATTATTCTAGACTAGTGTAGCATAAAGAGTAGAAAACAATAAGGTAAACATCTAAAATAAAAGAAAGAAAATAAGATAGATGAATGTTTGCACAAAAGGTCTTGTTAGGGTGGGAAAGATATCAATCTCAAAGGGTTGTACTCTATATCATGAAATGCAGGTGGTGGTTGCCCTTCCAAACTCCCGTTTAGTTTTATTCCAAGCTCCAGTTTGGTTTTCTAGGTACAGTACATGTGGAGACATACTCTGAAAAATGCTGGTGATCCCTTGTATGCCCCTCCCCCCATTGAAACTACAGGTAAACACTTTGTCCAGATACAATTCAGTGATGAATATTATAAATTATTTAAATTTATGACATGAAGTTTTATATTTCTTTGTTAATGATTTTTTGACAATTATGCTTTTTATTTCTTTAAATAATACATGGCAGTTTACTTTTTTTTGAAATTCTCAAATTATTTTAATTTTCTGTCCGAATGCATTTTGTTTTAGATATTTAATATTTGATACATTTAAAAAATAGAAACAAAATAATAATTTTTGACCAAGTTTGAAATAATTTTAATCACTTATGGACTCAAAATACAATGTATCCCCACTTTCCTGTATAAGTTTGGCTCCTCAATTTCCAAATAACAACCATACCAAATTTCAAGAATTTTCATATTGGAACAAAAAAGCAGAAAAAGTTGATAGAGCAGCATGCTAGATTTGAGATAAAAACATTTGAAAATTTGCCAGGATAGATAGTTTTATTTTTTTATTTTTCATAGGTTTTGCATAAACGTGATTTGTCCATCAAAACCTATGAAGAAATAATAATGATTTCATAAACATGAAAAAAATTGTCAAATAGATTTCAAAGATTTGCTTGTTAATAGTCACAATTCCATAGATTTCTGTGTTCAATTCTGGTCTTGTGTAGGTTTATTGGATTTCACTGCATATCTTTGTAAAGTTAAGCACAAATTATATGCATCAAATTATGTAAGATACAAATAAATAATAAAAACCTGCTACCTGCCCCACTTTTATTTAAAGAGGTGGATGAAAATCTAGTTATTCAATTCATGTAATTACTTGTATATTTCCTTGTTACTGAAGTAGGAAATTAAAATCAACCTGGCAACAATGAGTTGGGTGGTGCCCAATGAAACCCTTTGCTGGTGCAGATAGTACAGATTCCTTCACCTGAGAAGGAGTCTGGGGGACCAGGTACCAATTTAGATAAAATTTAGGTATATGAATTAATATTATATTAAAAAGATATCTTTGTACTAATTAATGTAGACATTTTTTTTATTAAAGGTAATAGTGACAATAATTCTGAAAATGTTCTATATACATGTAGACTTCAGTAATAAATGACATGTACAAACATACCAGTTTGTCGTTCTCACCAATGAAAAATGAGAAAAAGTGTTCAAAATATTAAAAAAGACCTACAGACACACAATAAGTAAAATGTGGTAATGAATGCACAAAAAGGTTACTGTACATTAAAAGGGCAGATACGCCAAACATCAATGGATATTAAAAGGGGGCAGCATGCCAAAAAAGGGCAAGGTGTTTAGCATGCTGAACAGGAATAACTTTACACTTACAAAAATAAGTCTGTATAACTAGTAACTAAATATGAACTTTTCTGTTTTGATGCATCCTGACTAGATTTACATGTACTTACATTATTAC
>JAULBM010334745.1:0-12855 GCA_032357055.1 Geukensia granosissima
CGCCCTTTAGTTCGGCATATTCCAGGGAAACTCAACATCCTGGCAGACAACTGTCCAGGACACTTTCTTCTGAGAACCCGGAATGGGAACTTCCCCAAAGTGTTTCGTGTCATAACTCACCTGTGGGACTCGCCTCATTTTGATCTTTTTGCTAAAAGTCTAAATCACAATTCCTCACCTTTGTATCTCCAGTCCCGAACCCCAAGGCTCTAGCAGTCGATGGCATGAGATTCTCGTGGAAGGGAATGTTTGCGTATGCTTTCTGTTCCTTTCGTCTTCTGGGTCCGGTGCTTCAGAAGATTGCAGAAGAGAAATGCCAGATCTTAGTCATTGCTCTAGCATTGCCAAAAAAGCTTGGTTTCCAGATCTTCTTCGCCTCTTCAGTGCTCGAACTGTTCTCTTGCCTCAAATTCAAGATAGATGTGCAGATCAGATAGTTAATCCTGCACTTTCATCTGATGCTGATCTCTTGTGTCCTGTTCGAATGCTGCGTATCTACTTAGACAGAACTCGTTCTTTGAGAACTGCAGATGATTATAGACTTTTTATCACTATTTAAAAGTTTCTAGTCTTTCTGTTAAGACTATTTGTACTTGGATTTGTCGAGCCATTATTCTGGCTTATGAATCTTCAGGTGTGTTGAAACAAGTAAAAAAGAAACAAGAGCTATTTCTTCATCCTGGATTTTCTTAAACAGCGCTTCTTTTAATGGTGTTTTATCTGCAGGTTTCTGGAGAAATGAAATTTTTAAATTTCTCATTATCTACGCTCTATGTCTAAGCATGATGATGTTGTTTATGTTTCTGACCATTTTTCTCCCCATGGCGTTTATGTTTCTAAACAGGAGGTGACAAGTGATGTCATACTCTCCATGCGTTTATGTTTCTGACCAGGAGGTGACAGGTGATGCCGCACTCTCCATGTTTTTCTGACCAGGAGGTGACAGGTGATGTTATACTCCCAATGCCGTTATGTTTGTGACCAGGAGGTGACAGGAATGTCATACTCCATATGTCGTTTATGTTTCTGACCAGGAGGTGACAAGTCATGCCATACTATCCATGTCGTTTATGTTTCTGACCAGGAGGTGACAAGTGTTGTCGTACTCTTCCTGTCGTTTATGTTTCTGACTAGGAGATGACAAGTGTTGCGTTACTCTCCATGTCGTTTATGTGTCTGACCAGGAGGTGAAAAGTGATGCCATGCTTTCATGTCGTTCATGTTTCTGACCAGGAGGTGACAAGTGATGTCATACTCTCCATGTCGTTTATGTTTCTGAAAAGGAGGTAACAAATGATGCCATACTCTCCATGTCTTTTATGTTTCTGACCAGGAGGTGACAAGTCATGCCATACTATGCATGTCGTTTATGATTCTGACCAGGAGGTGACAAGTGTTGCCGTACTCTTCCTGTCGTTTTTGTTTCTGACCAGGAGGTGAGAAGTGATGTCATTCTCTCCAAGTCGTTAATGTCTTTGACTAGGAGGTTAGAAGTGATGTAATTCTCTCCATGTCGTTAATGTATTTGACCAGGAGGTGACAGGTGATGTCACTTTGCTATATGTTTGTTTTCTCACAGTGGTCATGTTTAAATCTTTTAAAGATTAAGAATGTTTTAGCAAAAATGAATCTTTGTTTATCCCTGTTAGTATTTGTACTCAATATCTATAACCCAAGTGTGACCATTTATTGCTTTTGTTACCTGCTGAAAACGAATATTTTTTTATTTTACAAAATATTTAATGACATCAGGCACATAGAAAGCAATATATATGTATTCAATCATGCATTATGTAAGTAACTTTTTTTCATTCAACAGTTTGGGCACCGGAGGGGTCTCCAGGGCTCGACCCACAGTGCTGACCCAGGGCAAAACCCCAGGAGGTGGATAGTGGAGGCCCCCTCGCTATGGGATTATCAGGTTACAATACGGAAAGCCTGACCATGGACCATAGTGGGTGACGTGTTTATAGAGTGCCACGCTCCTTGCAGGTAAAAGACCCTGTTGTAGTTTTCGAAAAAGAGCAGGTTAATGCCGCTACAAAAGGTAAATTTTTCGTCCCTACACATCTCCCTTTTCCAGTGGCAGTCAAAAACCGTTGCCCTATTGTGTCCCATCCCACCCCTTTTTTGATACTGATAATTGTTGAAATTGTTCTCGTCCTTAATATGCATGAAATATTAGCCACTGGACGTTAAACAACCAATAATGAATCAATCAATCATTCAACAGTCTGTTAAACATATTCTAAATTCTTAATTTCTGGGAAGCATTTCAAGCCTGTCTCTTTTAACATTTATCAAAGTTAAAGTGCTTCTTTTGCATTGCAACCAGTTGAGATTTGTAAAATGAACAAGGAAAACCTTAAAAGGGACACCCAATTCCCTATCTTTCACCTGATAAAACAAATAACCAAATGGATTAGCCAGCAGCTTTTCCCTATTAAGAGAAATTAAACTAAATCTGCAACAACTATAAAAGCAACAACAGGTATAAAGACCTTCAGAGAATATGTATTTGGTTTAAATCAATTCAGAAGCTGTGCTAGCAAATGGCCCTCATATGTTTTTTAAGAGTATGTGTCCAGACAGAGCTGGGTCACCGAGAGACTGGGAACATATCCCCTCAGTTGAAGTTACCAAAGATCACTCCAGAAATTTTACAGTTGACATCACAATCTTGTTGGCTGGTATGGAATATCTGTTTATCAGATAGAGACCTTTTCCTGTGAAGTTGCAAAAAAAACACAAAACAGGCTGTTTGTTTTCTCAGTCTGGCGGTTGTGATCCCATGAAACCTTCCCCTTTACAATGAAATGTCTAAAACCAGATTGGAAATGTATAACGCAGTGGTTTCTTTAAAGAGGCATGAACTGCTTACCATTTTGGAGTATCTGATTTCACCTCCACTTCCTTTGTGTGCTTGTTCACAGATGTGTTTTGTTTTAATTTATAAAAGTATATGCAACATGTTCTGTCTTCTTCATGTTCTCAAGATTGCCATGTCTGGGGACTTTCCCCTTTTGTCTGGAACTTTAGTTTTCTTTTGCTTGATAGTAAAGTAAAGAAATGGTTGTTATAGAAGTTTCTTACGTTAGTTATATAAAGAGTTGTAAGTGAAATAAAGTTGAAAAAACAACAAAACAGATTTGTAGTGACATAAAAGACATTTAATGTATCAGACATATACTCATGACATAAAGATTAATGGACGGAAGCCTCACTCATACATGGTCAAGCTTTGTACAACTATAACTAGTATTGGAATGTACTCATGTACCCTGATATCATGTAATTATCAGAATTTGTTATTCTTATTACTGTTTTATTGTACTTTTGTAGTAGTATTACAATTCACCTTAGAATAAGGTTCAAAACTCTACAAATCAATTAAATCTTGAATATTGATTGTTGAAAGAGTCATTATAAAAAAAAAATACTAAATTTGGGTTATAAATAAAAACAGCTTAATGACATACAGTCCACTCTACCTGTAATGAAATTCAAGATAGACAAAATCTTTTTGTTACAAATGAATTTCATAAAATTTCATAATATTAGAAATTACATATACCTATTACTTAAAAATTGGTTCAAACACTCTTTTCATATTATGTAGTAAATGAAAAATAATTGATTGTATTTGAAATATGGTTGATTTAATTTTGCTATAAAGAAAAAATTTATATGTTTCTCTGTATGAATTCATTTATCAATGCTTCTTATTGTCGATCAATATTCTCTCAATGACTTTATGAGTAAGATCTTAGCTTTTTTTCTATGATTTTAAATTTGAAATGATTGTGTTGTGTTAACAATAGTCAATTTAATATTATTTAAAGTTGTGCATAAAGATCCAGTGAGTTCCACTCAACTTTAGAATCATGTAGTTTTGTCAAAATAGTACATTTTGTATCTTGTACCCTTTATCAATGGACATATTAAATAAGCCCATACAGTAATATAAATACAAGAATTAATTATTATGCTGAGAATGCCACATTAACAACATTTAACACAATCAAAATCTACATGATTTCAATCTATGAAAACATGTTGTTATTTGGTTTAAAGAATTACATTGGATCTTTTTCATACTATTAACCAACAGTAACGGTTAAATCAGGTATGATTATTTACTACAAAAATTAGGCATGTAAATGAGAAATTATGTGTTAATACCGTGCCAACAAATTTCTTAATAAGATCCAAAATTTCAGTACATGTATAACAGATATATTTATTGATTTACAATGGGTAAACAGGTACCAAATTATATGATGTCATTATAACAGGTATTTCATTGTGAGAAAAGTGGACTGTGTTAGTAAAAGAATTTGACAATGTGTATATCATTGTGTTAAATTTTAATGTAAAGGTTCTACTATATAGAGATATTATTAGTTATACATAAAAGACCAGTACCATTGAGTCAGGTCTACACAGTCTTACATATGTGCATTTTGATGACAGATACATTGATTAGACAGGACACAATGTACAATGTATATACTGTATTTCTGGTATAAAGAACCCCTGTCCATATAAGTGCCCCCTCACCTTAATTTTGATCGAAATCCTTTAGCACCCTGAAAACTTCCAGTATTGCATAATCGCAGAACAGACAATTCTTTGTAAACTGCATCTGGATATCATGAGATATTTCATGAAGGGGAGAGTAACTAGAATTACCTATTTTAAGTGATTCTAAAATATGGAGACAAAATACTTCAAAAACTTATTTAAAAGAATTCCAGATTTTGCCGATTCTAATAGGGGCCCTATTTTTTTTAAGCATCCTGGACCCTAAATACAAGGAATACAGTATTCTGCATGTTAATTACATGTTACATTTAGTAAAATAATAATATAATAACTTCATGTCTGAATTTCATTTAAAAAACACAGAGGAATGATATATCCAACCAACAAAAAACATTGATAACTGTCAACATAAATCTTTGGCTTCTGAATATATGAACATTCTAACAATTAACACCAATTATTTTTACATGTAGATATTGTAAAAAGGTTATGCACTCTCATATATATGTCATAGTTTAGATCAACTAAAAATTTCTACTACTAGTTTATCCAATGGTGTAATATTAATTGCTTACTGGATGTCTTGGGAGGAGATTAGCTGATTATCATCAAGTTATTAAACAGTGCTATGTAAAATATTGTTTATATAATACCTTTCAGTATTGTATTATACTGTATTAAAACTCTGCATTGAAGAGAATACTTAAGGCATTTTGCTCAATATGGATTTTTAAAATAATATCAATCCATATTGTACATAAGACTGTTCATAATGTACAATGTATTAATAAACCTATCAACTTGTAGATATTTGTTGTCTTGCTTCTGCATAGTGAAACAGCACTTACCTAATCATAATAAATAAAGTGAACAAATTACAAACAAATATGTGTACAAATATTATATAAAATACAAAAAGCTATTTTTATCTCCCACAATAAAACACCAAAAACTCATTGACAATAAGTAGAGTATTATACAAATGTAGCTTTTTCCTCTCTTTTGTTTCATGTTTTTTTATTTATATAAATAAACATGTTTTTGTTATTTCAGTTTTATTTTCTCTTTCTTTTTTAGTTGTCAACTTTAATCATTGCTATTGCTCAATATTGTTACAAGGAAAAATTGTACAAATCAATAAATTCAGTTTTATTATTATCTTTACAATTCATAACAAAATACACAGTAATTTTGCAACATACATAAATAATTTTTATAAATTTGAAATATTTCATGTAAAAAATGTGGTATGAAACTGTATTAAAAATTTCGAGCAGGTTAACTTTTTTTCTTATCATTCTAAACCATATTCAACAAAAATCGAAAATATGAAAGGTAGAAACAATGAAACAATAAAAAAAGATGAAATAAATACTTTTAAAAGAACATGTGAATTTTGAATGTGAATACAATAATGATCGAGTCGGATCTTGAATTGGGTTTTTCAAATTTGGATATATCTGAAGAGCTTATTCAGTTCAGGGTAGAAGATGTGATATTCTGTAATAGTCTTTCAAATCATTCACTCTTGCACAAATAAGACTTAATAAATATTAAACTTAACTGGAATTCTTACAAGTTGTCTTTCAGTTACACACAATGTGAATTTACTGCTAATGGAATAACATGAAAAAAAATAAAATAATGCCTTGGTTAGGATCATACACATTTCATCTACATAATTCCCTGATCAAATATGAATACTAAGAGACACCCACTTTATATATTAATATTGCCTCTACAAGCTAGATTATCAGATTATCAGATAGTTGGAATCAGAGCACTCATAGCCCTTTTCCAAAACAATTTTCCAGAAGGCCGTGGTTCTTTACCATTCTGGTTCCCTGCTTCCGGGTAGTATGGTATGAAGTTTCCATAGAAATCACTGCTAAAACGTGCATCGATTTCTGTCGAGCACAAATAGTTAAAGCTTTCATTTTTAGTTTTTATATTATAAAATGAGGAGTGTTTATAACTTAAATACTTCTGGCAGTCATCAGGGAAATGCTTTAGGATAAAGTACAGGGGAAAGTCTGGTTTTCCTCCTTGCTCATTGTTCCGTCGATGTGATGCACTACCCACAAAGGGGAACAACTTGTACAAAATCAAAATTTCAAACCAAACTCAGACCTCCCGAAATATGTTTTCGAAAAGGACTATACGAATGCATGATAAGTTGATTGGTCAGATATAAATTTTATGCCAAATCAATCTGTGGAGCAACAAGTTAGTACATGTTCTGTTATATGATCATGACCTATTATTTTTAGTGGTTAAAATAAAAAATTGTAAAATAAATAATAAGTAGCTTGTTTCCACATTCACAGAGGCACTTTAATTCCCAGTATTAAAATACACAGAATGCTCTAGAGTGTTTAATAAAATATTCATTTTATAGTGAGAAAACAGATACAATGAAATATGATGTTCATGTGTACAGTATATGCCATCCTAAACAATCACTTTAAGGCCTCCTAGGAGGCAGACTCCTATACCTAACAGTAAACAAGTATTAACATAGTACTTCCCGGATCAGTTCTTCCTCATGTTTACTGATAAATGCTACACACAGAAGACAAGTCAAAAACTGATATTTTGAAACTTTTTGGATAACTTTTGTAGGAGGCATTCATGACTTTTCATGGTTTTCGAAAATTTGAAAAAAATCTAAAACTAGGCACTTAAATATTGGATGGTTAGGTTAAGAAATACAAACATCCCCACTTGCTCATATTATTTTATGATTATTCACACTTGTGCTGAACAACTATACATGTATAACTCACAGTTAAAAATTCAAATGGTGCTATTCTATAAAATGATGGGAATCAAATACATAAGAAAACTAATTTACAGAGCATTGGGTGTAAATTAAAATTTGTTAACTTTCAATGATCCAAAATGAGTGAGTTTTCAAAATTTTTACTTGCATAAGTATATAATTAAAAGGAGAAGATGCACTTTACAAAAACTAGTACTTAATTAACCTGTACAGGCATGACAGGTAAAACTATTCACTCATACAAGAACCCTGACTGGTTGTTGAGAAGTTTAACAGTTCAAGCTATTTCAATTTGGAAATAACACGTGTAGTATTTACAGTAAAGCTTTTTATTTTATCCTTTACAATGAAAAAGTAATCATATGAGAAACTATCTGAAATTCAAGTTTACTAGATCATTTATGTTGCCAGTACCTGTTATTAGAAGTATTATGCTTATGTTAATTCCTACACTTCTCCCCGTGAAAACGCCTACAATATACTTTTAACTTTTAACACACTTTAAACCACATAAATCAGTGAGGGAATAACCTACAGCTAGCAACAGATAAGTACAGAAGTTATACAGCATGAGAAATATCACAAAAATTGCACATATTTGTCCTACAGGTGCAGATTTTGTGCAGTTTAAAATAATCATCTGCAAATATATCTGCACATTGGAATACTCAGTGCCATTGGGACTAAATTCAGTCTTGTTGGTCTAAGTAGTTATCATACATAGAAAATTCTCACTTTCGATTTGCTGACAAGTAAATCTCCATCAAAGAAACTTGTTTCTATTACAACATTCCCACTGAAATTAAAGGGAAGAAATATACATATAATAAATGGACTAAAATATCAAGTAATGAAGTTTAACGATTGTCTATTTTTCATTGGTTTTCAAGTAACTACATTGATATGCATGATTGGTCTTATGGCCTCAGAGGAATAACAATCAACATACTCATCACTTTACACTTATCATGATAGTAAAGTATTTTTTTAAATGCCACAACTAGTGATTAACATAATTAAACTGATGTGCTTCACAAGTTCAGCATTATACATCAGCAGTCCACTGACTTGAAAAAATTTGTACACATGAACACTATGGTAAGTGTGGACACAGAAGCATGATGTACACACTTATGTGCAGGACACAGTAAGATGGTGTGTACAGTAATATACTGGACACAGCAAGGATCCATTAATTCTGGCAGCTGCTATCAGACATTTTTAGAACATCCTGATCAACCCTTCAATTAAGAAATAATTCACAGCAGTCAGAGCTGGAGTTTTTACACATCAATTATATCCATTGCAATTAGAATGTACATGCATTATTTCTGTACTGTTCACATTGGCATTTGAAATCTATTAAAATGCTGAACAAAACAAATGGACACTTAAAGATCATATTATTTCAACCCATTTCACCAAAGGGAACTCTTAAACCCATACAGTTCAAGAGAAAATAATTTTTGCATTTTGTTGTTTTGCATTGGAAATCCCCGACTTTGTCAGGTCTAGAATTGCATTTCCCACCTAAAGAATCCCTTATATCTTAAAATCCATTGACATACTGCTGAAAGATCTTAATTATGTGGCGAATAAAATGATAATCCAATCAAATCAGATCAAAATTAAAAAAATAATCATCCATTGAAAAATTGTATTTTTTGTACGTGTACCTTCAACACCTTTATATTAAAAATGGAAAGTACTTTAAAAAGTGATAAATTCTTGGAAATCTTTTGATGCATCTAATGATGTTAATACATATTACATCTAAAAATATGAAAAACTTGTTTTTAGTCCCTCTCTAATAAACTGGGTGTCAGAAGGTAGATCCCCCAAAAATTAATACTTTATCTAGTACCAAAGATTTACGTCCCAAAATAGGTTTACTGGAATAAAATTAATCATGAGAAACCTATATAGCTAACTGTCTACAGTCACCAACAACGTCAGTGCCATACCATTATACAACCACTTTTTACTGCATAAGCCAATTAATATATAACAATTGTAAATAGGATATGATTTCACCTCTTATCATTTTAAGTAAAAAAGATGTAAAAGGACAATTGTGAGCAAAACTAACTAGGATGACCCTGCTCCACATCCAAGTTCTTCAAAGTGAACTATCTGTTCTTATGACCCTAGATGAATTTTCTTCCTATATGCATATCTACACATTTTTTCTAATGTTCATGTAAAGTTTCACTGAAATCCAGTAAAAAGCTTTATGTTAATCATGTATGTGGACAGACAGACAGGGTATATACTCCTTCTTCCAGGGTATAACAATAAAAACTATGATATCAGATCATACTTATGAGGTCTTCAGAAATCAGATAAAAATTTTGAAGCAGCTGGAAATATGGGTTGGATAGGGTAGGCTTAACTTTGCAAGTAGCCATATACTGCTTCTCATTTCACTTATATAAACTGCATGAACTAAAAATGGTTTAAGTGAAACAAATTATCAGTTCTAAAGATGTTGCATTTAGACTAAATTCTCTGCCTAGTACTTACTTTAAAACATTAGCTGGCATCATCTGACTTTCCGGTGCCGCCTCAATAACTGACTGCCATGTATTTGTAGAATCAGGAATGACAAAGCCAAATTCAAAATACCATTCTAGAAAACAGAAATTTTCATAATCAAAACTGGGGAAAAAATGACATTAGGTAATTTTAAAAATGAAAGTGCAGTGACAACTTCAACAAAAAAGTATTTTAAGTCTTTAATAATGAGGAGATGTAAATGATAAAAAGTAGTAATTCTATTTAAACCTGAATTAACCTTCATAAAGTTTTTTATAAAATACTCAACTCCCAAGTACATTTATTTCAGATCAACCAATTTTCATGGATTTTTTTGTTCATTTCAATCAAGACTAGGAGTGGGTAATAAAAAATTTTCTTAATTGACATGATTGATAATGGCAAAAATTGTTGAACAATAATCAATAATAATCCAAAAAACAATTTCTTTTCCAAGCGTATGTAATTTCAGTTTTTATTTGCACATTATTAGATATACTTCATGTCCAATGTGTGTTTGTTCAGTGGGTCGCCTTTGATTTTATTTAAGACAAAGTAATCCCAATTTTTGACTGTTTTTTTTTCCTGGAAACAGTTATACATGTAGTATTGTACCAAAAGTGGTTATATAATTATATACATTATTGTACCAAAAGTGGTTTTATACAGTATTGTACCAGAAGTGAAGACAATTTTCAAAATATCCCTCTTATTTCATATAAATTTACAAGTGTATATTTGAGACATTGTTCATGGCGCTCCATTGGGCTTCCATTGAGTTCACCATTTTAGAGGTTTTACAACTGGTAATGGATTGGACATGAAAACCAGGACAAATATGGAACAACTTTGCAAACCAAAATTTTTTCAGCAATGTAAGTGATGTTCGATTTTTAAATTTTAAATTGATTTGTACATTGATAGCCAAAAGATGACCGTTAATCGTTCCACCACTAAATCCAAGACATTAAGTTTCCATCGAAAAACATATTCTCATTTGCCATTGACTACACTAAATTTGAAATCTAGATTTTCAAAACCTACATGTACATTTATGAACCAATAAACCAGTTAACCAATGATTGATATCCATGAACTAAATTACTTTCACAGTATCAAATAAGGTTATTTACCTTCTAATATTTTTCCTTTAAAATATACTTTCTGTTCTAATCGAAACTTTTCCATCTGTTCTTTGGAAGAAAAATTTATTTCTCTTGAAACTGTTTTACATTTTAAAATCTTCTTAGGTACACGAGCTGAAAAAATCAAATAAATGATTGTTATGTTGTAATCATCATAAATATTACATTTCTAAACTATCTGTCATTGAATATTAAACTTTATGCATGTTTCACAATACAAAGTCAATTGAATGCTGTAATTAATTTTCTGGAACAATGACCTTGCAATATAAAATCTTAAATTTTAGACCAGATCAAGCTGATTTTTAGATATTAATCATTCTCAAACCAAAATTTTGTGGTGGTAAATCTGATTTTTTTCAACCTTGTAAATTCCAATCAATTATTTTGGTTTAATGATAGAATGTACTACTGAGTAAATGTTGAAATGCTGTTGTATCTGGTGTGGAAGTGTAGATTTTTGCAGAATTATAAACTGGAAACTGAAGACTGGCATAAAGACTGCTTCCCAAAGGATAAACATACCTAGCAAAAATTATGAACAGGCTTTTTAGCAGGTTTAAAGATGTGATGGATGGGTACGAAAACCTAAAGATTTACTTTAACTTATCTCATTCCTAGTTAAATATTTGGTTCTAAAACCAGGTGGTGTGAAAAGCAATATCATTAAAATATCGAAAATTTCTGTTCTGTTTATTATTATTATTAACATAAATCTAACTCTATGAAAGTACATTTTTGCAAAGCCAATTTGATTCTAGTCATTGTCTATTGGTGCCTATAAAGCTTTTGCTTTTGCCTCTAATAGGGTGGGTATAAGTAAAATAAAATAACTTTTATGGGAGATTACACCAATTTCAAAGTCCCTTTCCCCCTCCAGTGTATATTTTGCTACAGCAGCCCCTAGTGGAAAGGCTCTGGAAAATACTTAAATCATAACATGTATAAGCTGCATGAAATGGCTGCTATAAGTAACAAGCTATAAAAAAATCCAGAAGCAGATTGAGGATACCAGCAGTTACCAGGGTATGCTACTGAATCATTCAGAACCAGACTGAGGAAACCAGCAGTTACCAGGGTATGCTACTGAATCATTATCTATTGTTTACCTTCATGGTCCTTTTCAGGTACTGATCTACAAAACAAGTGCATGTACTTCATAACATAATACTTAACATCAACAAATTTTGTAATCATGGTTATGCTTTCTATTTATTCAATTGACATACTGGTTTCAAGATAGTAAATGTTTTGCAACTTATTACAGGTATTTTCATTGAAATACTGCAGTACTAATATCATGTTACTACCAAACCTATTATATTAGAATTTAATTAGAAGATAATTAGTGGTCGCATTAGACTGAAAAATATGTTTCTGTCTTTAAGAAAATCATCTATATGTGTGCCACAAACATCAAACATACTGACAGTCTCTTTTTTTGCCATAGTTTTAAAAATATGATTATATATTACTTCTTATATTTTTAGTCTGTATCAAGTTATTTGTTCGGATTAGTCTCATCACAAAAAGTCAAAATTAATGATAGACAGTAGGGAATCTCTCTGCACACCTGCATGTAATTATCTGTTGTCAAATATTTGGTCCTGAGCATTGCTGCAGGTTAACTTTAAAACGGCCAAGTCATTTAACAAAATCTTGATGTGCCCTGTGTTTATTTAAACATTGTGTTTGATTTTGTATGTATTACTGTCAGGCAACTTATGAAAGATTTTGTTAGATTTCTTTGCCTGTGTACATCTGTAATTTGTTGACCTAACCCTGCATTTGGTTAGATTTCAAAAAAATGATGTCCAAAATGTAAATTTTACACAATTTTCAAAGTTA
>JAULBM010334756.1:0-12853 GCA_032357055.1 Geukensia granosissima
CATTTTGTTGGCCATGGTCTTGTCTGTCCTCGACTTAACGATTTCTGTCTGCCCTTTTGGTATCTTCGAATTCCTTTGTATAATTTTTGAAATTATTTTTTTAATTTTTCTTTGTTTTTAATCTTAACGTGTATTTGTCTGTTTTTTCTTATTTATGTGCAATATATTCAGATGAAACATACTTTTAATACACACGTTATAAACACATATAAGTTCATACTACACATTATACCAGGTAAGATCATACTGTGTCGGATCATTTCTATAGTCATGATAGATTTCGGCGAGACGTCAGAAAAACTTGACTGGGCCTTGATCCACCATGAAGAGAGAAAGCATTTCTTTCTGAGTGTGAAGCAGATCGAGAGTGTCATATGCCGGATGGACATGGTCCTCGATCATTGTTGACCGATCATCTCCTCCCTAAGTGGAGGTAAGGAGGGAGCATTCTGAATGGTATCAATTCCTAACTGGAAATGAATATAAAGTCAGCGAGCTGCTCAACCACAGTCTCTTACGATGTTGCGCATGCATACTTAGTGTTACACCACATACAAGAGTCAACAACACTTCCAAAAAAGTAGAAATTTATCCTAAATTTGCATATACCTTTGAAATGAAAAAATGTATAAAGTTCCAATTCAATTTCGAGCCAAATTCTAGCTATCACTTAATTTATTTAAATTTATTGAACAATATTTCAAAGAATTTAACATATTCTGCAAAAATGTTGTTTGAAGTTGAAGAAACCTCGATTGGCTGCTTGAAAAATCCAAGCATAGAAATGGGATTATTTCAAATCTTTAATATCTTTAATTTCCGTGCCTGGATTTTCCCCCCGACAAATCTTATTGAGACTAAGGTTTATTTGACTTCTCATGACCTCTTTCTATATATCGTAGTAATCCTGACTGTATAAGGTTCATGTCATATCTCATTAGCTATATTTGACTTTTTTGCACTTACGTTTCAGATGACTGCTGTCATATAACTACTGTATATATCTTTAATTATTTACTAGTTCTAACCACATTGTGCAAGTTTGAATGCAAGTAGTCTTTTTGTTTTTACCCATATAAAAACTCCTGAATTTTTCTTCGATTTCCAAACCCCCAAGTAAACATCAATACTTCCTAAGTCTCTGAGAACATCCCATCCATTCCTACACAACTGCATTGAACAATATTCAATTAAATCGATTATTTGTCAGTTATGGTGGTTTATTCAAGGGCATGTTTCAAAAATTCGACAAACCGATATCTACCGTGACGTTTTACAAACTAAGAAAAATGCAAGCATTATCGTCTGCTTTAAAACAAGCATATTAGTAAGTAATTGTATTTTAAAATGCACGATTAAATTTTAATTTTGTTCAGACCGAACACATCTGAAACAAAACTTCAAAATAAAGGGGGAAATGGTGTATGATATTTTCCTGAACCTTTAATAATATTTTGTACATATATTGTTTTATTATATAATATATATAATATTTACCTGGTTCCTGTTCAAAGTAAACTATTATTTCTAATTAAAAAATGAACTATCATAGTGATTTTAAATAACTAACTTAAACTATTCATTTCATAAAAAAACATCAAACCAAGAATCATTTTTATGATTCATTTTAATTTTGCAATCGTTTTTGTAGTCTCTTTCTAAATTTTTAAAAGTACTATTTGTTTGCAATATAAATAACTGATAAAAGGTGAATCATTTAATAGTAATAATTTTGGAACATTTAAGGGAAACGCAACATGGTTTTTGTTGATTATTTGCACCTTATTTTTGAAAAATCATTTGGACTTTTACGTTAGTGATATAAGAATAGGAGAAGAGGCATGGTTGTCCATATGAGTTGAATTTTTTATTTTGACCTGTACTTAATATTACCGCCGATAATGGGGTAAGTTATCTCCTACAATTGCTGTTAAATTAACTAATCGAAGATTTCAGAAGATTCTTGCTTCCTGGGTCGGTCTCATTTACCAGTTGCGACGTAACCTTTCATTTCTATGTTAAAAACTCATATTTTACACTTACCACATGAACGATCTGGTGTAAATATTATTTAGTTTTAACGTTCTGATTTTAGGAGTAATTTAGAAATGGTACGATGCATGTTGACTTCTTTCGAAAAATTAGCTTATAAAAATCATTTGCATCACATGTTCAGGTTTTGTTAGCATTCACACATGAGACTTTTTTGGGCAATGTGACAGCATTACATACTAGCAACAAAGGTGTATTATAACAGTATACCTTTTAACACTTTAATTAAGCTTTTTTACATCTCCAAATATTATTTTATTTTACATTTCACTTTCCTAGCACACTCCTGCGCCCAGATTTACTGAACATCTTTAAATCGTTCATAAAATTATTCCATTGCCATAAGCATAGATACTTTAAGCTTACACAGAACTATGCTTTCTCAAATATCACAACTATAAAGTAGAAACATTTGTATCTCTCCTAGGGGAGAGAACTAACAAGAATACTAAAAAACAACATTCCACATAATAGACCCATTTGATACATACATGTTATGGAAACAGATATAACAAAAGATCACAGTGTAAACAGTGGTATTCTACCCATGTTGAAAGCCTTGTGAACCCTTTAGATTTGTTTTTTCCCTTTTTTCGGTCTTTCTTACATTAACCCCATATATTTTCAAATTTAAATGTATATTTATTAAAAACGTTTCAAAATTAAAAATAAAAATCTTTGAATGTAGACAAGACAAGACAAGACAAATACTTTATTAAAGTCTCACCTTTTAAAATTATACAAAACAGTATTTGCACTGTAAAACTTGTCTACATAACAAAAGAGCCACTCTAAAAAGAGTTATGAGAGACTATATATGTTTTTGAATGTAGAGTACAATGAGAACGTCTCCAGAAGGTGGAATAATTAATTTTTTCGTATGAATCGGCCAGTGATTGGGGATTACTTTGAATGAAAATGTATCTAAGTATAATACAAGCTATGGTCTAATAGATTATTGGTAAGAGTAGCTGCATAAATGCCGTTAAATTTCTTGTTCTTCCTCTGCCCTTACCTTAGTTTGGACTTCTTTTTATTTTGATTGTTTTGGTTCGAATGCTTGTGCTAATTAATTTTCATTGTATTTTAACCGGATATCCAACATTTTGACTTCGAGCACTGAAAATATGAGGGGTAAGTGAAGCACAGATGTTTTTCGGATTTAGAGTTTACAGTTTAAATGTTTATTTCTTTATTAAGGATAAAATACACTATAGTACACTATATTCCATATGGACGAGAATATTTTAGTGTATGTTGGTAATGGAAATTTTATCTTTAATAGGGAATTATATGCAATAGGCAAAATGTATGTTTGGAAAAAAAACCTTTGTTACAATGTCGGAAATGAATCTGGACAAGTAGCAAAACTATCTCCTTTATATGTCCCTGAAAGTTAAGTGGTCGGTGCCTGAAATCATTGATATTTTCCATAATTACATCAATATTACAAATCTATACACGTTTCATTTGATGCAAATTATCATGCAAATGTTACTGATAAACTAAAAAATTAAGGTCATTAAAACGTACAAAATTTGTATTTAGACATTCCATCATGTCCCATATACCTTTATTTATTAAAAATGGATGTCGTTTTTAGAAAACCGATAAATTTTGAAGACTACATTCATTGAAAAAGAAAAAATATTATTGTTTTAAATAAAATTTTTCCATAACTTTATTAGTCCTATATGAGCTTAGGATTAAATACAGAAAAGTCTTTTTTAAAAAGATGATAGCAAGTACACAATCCGGATTCTGTATGCCACAGTCCACAAAAAGTATAATATTTTCATTTTCAGCATTTAATATGTTTATTTTTTTTATTTGCGTGAATTCATACCACAAACTTGCTCAAATTTGATAGCTTTAATGTCACAAAATATGAAAAATATGAAATTTGGATGTCTGTTTTGATTGAAAATGAACAAATATAATTATTTTACCTTGAATTTGCAACTACTTTTATGTGTCGCATGGACTATGCCACGAATTTAGTCAAACCTTTTAAACCGTTTTACACGTAACAGTCCATAAAATATACAAAATTTGGGTTTTTCTACATGATTTAATTTTATTTTTCACATGTATTCATACAACTTTATTAAAACTTTGATAAAATTTTTATGCTGCAAAAGAAAACATGAATCAATTTTATAGCCGCATTCATTTAGAATGATTGAACAAATATCAATAATTTGCACGAAATGCCGTATAAGGAATTCGAAGATGCCAAAGGGGCAGACAGAAATCGTTAAGTCGAGGACAGACAAGACCATGGCCAACAAAATGAATACATGTTTACCAATGCTTCATAGAATCTCATGGAAAGGTTAGAGTAATCGCTCCGGATATTTTTCGGTCGCCATCATGATTTGGTTGACTGGCACGAAATATGACATCTTCCCACTGTTGTGACTACAAATCCGTTCCTATACCGGTTGTGATTAACATCGATTTGGACTATTCGTCGGCTTTGTTTACTGAGTAACACGACGGGTGCCACTAGTGGAACGCGTGTTGCTTACTCTTCCGCAGCACATGAACTCAGCCTGGTTTTTGTAGGGTCTGTGTTACTCCAGCTTTAGTATTCAAGTAGTGTTGTGTGTTCTACGTTTCATTTTGCTGGCCATGGTCTAGTTTGTTTTCTGACTTAACGATTTCTATCTTACCCTTTAGTATCTTTAGTATCTTGAAATTCCTTTTGTAAGTGTTTTGATTTTTGCTGTGCTGTATACCTATTTCAGCATTAGGAGCAAAGTATAAGAAAGCCGAAATCAAAAATATAAGTGGAAGTACTTAAATCCAAATAAATCTAAATAGGACACCAAATCCCCAGCAAAAATTTAACAGTCTAGAATCTGAAATAAATACCACAGATTTATTTATCTGTACATCTATTATTATTTATAAAAACCGGGCTACTACATCATTGAACATATCTTCCGATAGTGTAAGTATCAGACAATACTTCCCGCAACACACGGACAATTACATAACATCCTATTGTGTAAGTATCTACAGAGGGACAACACTACACACACCAAACAGTAACCACATGCGTAGGTATCTAAGTAATGACAATAACATCCAAAACAAACCGTTACACATGTGTTGGCATCTAAGTAGTTACAATACCATAATCAACAAACAGTAACCACATTCGTAGGTATCTCAGGAATGACAATACCATACACAACAAACAGTAATCACATTCGTAGGTATCTCAGAAGAGACAATATAATACACAACCAACAGTTACCACATTCGTAGGTATCTCAGTAGTGACAATACCATACACAACAAACAGTAACTACATTCGTAGGTATCTCAGTAGTGACAATACCATACACAACAAATGGTAACCACATGCTCAGGTATCTCATTAGTGACAATACCATGCACAACAAACAGTAACCACATTCGTAGGTATCTCAGTAGTGACAATACCATACACAACAAACAGTAACCACATGCGTAGTTATCTCAGTAGTGACAATACCATACACAACAAACAGTAACCACATTCGGAGTTATCTCAGTAGTGACAATACCATACACAACAAACGGTAACCACATGCTTAGGTATCTCATTAGTGGCAATACCATACACAACAAACAGTAACTACATGCGTAGGTATCTCAGTAGTGACAATACCAAACACAACACACGGTACCCACATGCGTAGGTATCTCAGTAGTGACAATATCATACACAACAAACAGTAACCACATGCGTAGGTTTCTCAGTAGTGACAATATCAAACACAACAAACAGTAACCACATGCGTAGGTATCTCAGTAGTGACAATATCATACACAACAAACAGTAACCACATGCGAAGGTATCTCAGCAGTGACAATACCATACACAACAAACAGTAACCACATGCGTAATTATCTCAGTAGTGACAATACCATACACAACAAACAGTAACCTCATGCTTAAGTATCTTAGTATTGACAATACCATACACAAGAAACAGAAACCACATGCTTAGGTATCTCAGTAGTGACTACAACACGCGTACGCATCTTAGTAGAGAAAATACCATATACAACAAACAGTAACCATATGATTACTGTCTGTAAGGGGTCCAGCAGAGAATGGGGAAATTGTGATTATTACACTCTAAACAGTAACCAAATGCGACAGTGTAAAAAGGTTGTTTTTTTTTGTTATAGGACCTTGTCTTCTGAGATGACAATAGGTGTCTACGGCGGTGTTATAATGCTATTGCTTCTGTTGTGTAGTATATCTCTATGTAAATGTCAACAGCGAACGACCAATTCCTGTCAAAATCAACGAAATGGTACACAAGCAATAGACAATCACATCTATAGTATTCAAGGTATGTCCGTATTATTATGACACCAATAGCATAAAAAGAGAAATGAAAAAGAAACATTCTTTATAAAACACTGATGAGAATTTCATTTAAAATTCAAGTAAAATAAATGTTTGAATCATCTTTTTCATCGAGGTTTTTTGTCGAAACAAATCAATATCAGACATCGAATTCAAAAAAGGAAGTTTTATATATGTGAATTTATACAAATGATAATATGTTGGACACGATGAAGTTGGTTTGCGATAGGCCATAAATGTGCTTACTGGTATTGGTTTCAATTCAAGTGTTTTTTACAAAAAATTCGTTTAAAACTAAAATACGGAATTACCAATGCTGAATAAATATGTGTAATTTTCGTATGCTATATGTATATTCCAAGGAGAAACCTCTCATCAGTAGCATTAGAATCAAAACGTAGGAAGTTCAAGATCTAAACATAGCAAAAAAAGCACTCAAATCCAAACAAATCAAAATGGGAAGCCAAATTCGACGGCAGGCATACATTCTAAGTGCAATACTTGTCGAGGACTTTCCCATGTTTCAGCTTCTTTTTTTTTATTTTAACAAATGCAGCAATTTTCTGTAAACATTGTTTGATAAATTTCATGTCTGACGACTTGGCTGATGAATACACTCTAATTCATAATTCGATAGACTTTAATTCTTTTCATGTAACAAATTCTGTAATTAAAAGTAGAATTTTAGTTTATGTAATACACTGAAAACATATTTGAAAAATACGACAATAATCATAAAAAAGAGAAGACAATCCACAAACAAACTATATAAAAAGCAAATTTAACATGAAAGACTAAGAACTCGGACACCACAAGTTCTTTAAAAGAGAAGGATCAGAAAGTTAGGTGACATCTATTCTGCGTGAGACAGTTGTGGAGGATTAATGTATTTTCAACATGGGTTAAGGCTTTTAACTCTTAAACAATGTCAGATACGTTTCAGCCATAAATTCATGATGGTGATAAAAATTTAAAGGAGGCCTAATAAAAAATTGTGCTGATACCAATTGAATCAACCAACTAATCATGACGACCATTAATATAAGGCGGGGATTATCTTCTGTAAAACCCACCAAAGTAATGAAAAATTTTATTTTACATTTCAGATAACACAAATCAAAATCCGACTTCAACTTGTTCTATTTCAAATATTACTAGCAGCAGCAACCAAGTCTCGGATAATCCACCTACATATGATGAAGTAGTAAAAGATCAACAAAACTTCTCATATCGGGCAAATGATATAATACAATATGGATACAGCGTGCATATACCTTTAGATGTCCCATCTTATCCTCCTCCGGACTATCAAGAAAATATCGTGGGCAGAGTTTAATTTATGATTTAGTTAATTTATGTGTAATGTTACTACGTTTTCAAAATACAAGTGAATTCCAAGTATACATGTATATCGCATGTATCTGACCAAATTAAATAAGATTCTTAGTAGTCTTCCAATCTCAAAGCTTTTAGATCCACCGCGAAATACAAAAAAAACCCTTTACAGATTATATTGCATTAAGTTGGAGTAGAAATCCTTATCATAATTGACCACATGTGGAAATAAATCATCCGATCAGATCAATCGTCTTTGAATCTGTGAATATCTTAATATTAACTAAAATTTGCCGACGATACTGTCCTGTTCGGTAAAACATCGCAATCACTTCAGCTATATACTTTTAGATAAACGTCTTTTACTGTGTAAAATGGAACTAAAAAGAACGCTATCCTCGTTACTTAAGTCATTTTATCGCACTCCGCAAAAACAGTGCATGATTTTTCATAGTTTGGTATAGTCTGTGCTAAATTACGGTTCTGATGAGGTTTCACCATGCAGAACAAGTGGAACAAATTCATAATATATTTTGTCGTTCTGTTTTAAAAGTACTTAGATCCACGCCTATTTCATGTTTATATACCGACCTTGGTCATTTACCTATGGGGGCCTGGGTAGCCGAGTAGTCTAGGTCGTTGATTTAAACTTACCCCTACAGATCACTCTAGCTTATCTCCTATACGACCAGAGTTCGCGCCTGACTGTACCATACAAAAACAGGTTTTGTTTAACTCGAATCTCAGGTGATAAGGTTTGTCAGTTACCTGCCCAAGGTCGGTGGTTCTCTCCTGGTACCCCGGCTTCTTCCACCAGTAAAACGGACCTCCGCGATCTGACTGAAATATTGTAGAAATTGGCTTTAAACCCCAAACAAACAAACATTTAACTATGGTTTTAATTCGAAACAAAGAATATTGAAGTATTGGTTAAAAATAGTTTTTATTTAAGCCAGATATTGTTTCTATTAGTGACTGATTGTAACAATGCATGGTAAATGATACAATCGGGTATCCAATGTCCGAGATTTTTTTAGTCTAGGTTATAACTGTTTGTGGTGTGATCAAATTAACAATTATCTTTCATAGGAGGCTGTTAATAGAAGATTTAGTGCTCAATTTTATCAAACCTGGTATTCTTTAATACAAACTTGAAAAATATGTATTTATAAGACTATAAAAACTGATTTTGTGTATGACGAATATTTGTCCCATTTTATGAATGTAAATTGATATTCCTACTCAGATGCGGTATGCTTAAGTTGAATATTGAAACCTGAAGACATACTAACCAGGAACGAAAGAAAGAATCTGTTTATGTAGTATGAGTAATATAGAGAATGAGTATCATTTTATGTAAGTGTGTCCAGCATATTGCCAGATAAGGTTAGGATATTGACCATTTATTTATTATTTGTTCGTCCCCTAATATACATTAATAAAAGTGTCCTCTAAAGGTGTCTTGAAGGAAATTTGTTTGTAATATTGTCTGTTTCATAGGGGAAAGTTGGAAAACTAGGACACATACATGTATATTATCAAGGATAAATTTATGTGCTCAATTTTTTAAACATTTTTGCTCTCTGCAACCAAATCCCGTTACAAATATACTAAAATTGTATAATGATGACTTGTTACTTGCTTATGTATCATATTTTGTATTTGCTATGGCTGCTCATGCTAATGCAATACAGTAATCTGTATTCTGTATTACGTCTCAATAATTTAACCCCGTCATATATATATATATAATCTTTAATGCCCGCTCAAAAACAATGAGCTTTACCATACCAGATCCCATTTAAAGAAAAATTTGAAAATCCCAAAGCCGAATACAGAAAAAATTAAGTCCAGTTTTTCATTCAATGGAGCAAAACTTTGGAATTCCTTATCTGATGAATTACAAAATGCAGAGAGTACTTAAGAATTCAAAAGACTATTTAGACATCAATATTTGTAAACAAATATATCTGTTTTACGTTTGTGTGTTCAAATGTATTTATTTGAAAATGAACTTCATTTATGTGTACAAATATGCGTTTACATAAATAAAGTTCCTTGTTGCAACATTGTTTTATATTATACAATTAAGGGGTTGGCCGAGGTGAATATGACTTCCCTGGGGTTGATAAATACTGGTATCAACCGAAATCAAAAGTCAACAATTGTTTTATTAAATAACTAGAAAATCCCCAGCTGCTTCCTTAAGACATATCAATGTTTTGACTTTGGCAATATAAAAAACTCAGTACAGTTTCAACAAATTTCAAATTCAACAATAAAAGTAAATTAAATGGATTTTCCCTTTTCTATATTTAGGTACACGACAGCCTTGATAATTGATACGTCTACTTCGCGTGCTTAATTGCGCGGTGATCATAAAGTTTGCTCAAATGCAATCGGGTATAGTTCCAGCCAATCAAAAAAGAGATATTTTGTAGTTATTTAATAACATGTTTTAATGCATTTATGAAATAAAGGCAATACATTGGGCGACATAAATACTAAAAAGTTTCGTAAAGTCAACTTGCCTAGCATTTTGAAAAAAACAATATTTTATAAACGATACCTCTGCTAGTGGAACATTGGTCCCTGTGGGTATTCACCAGCCCAGGTGTTAGACATGTCTGACATGAAATTTATCAATTAATGTTTTTTGCAGACATTTGCTGCATTTACTTAAATTCAAAAACACTGAAAATACGGCAAGGCCTCGAAAAGTAATGTACTTACTATTTGTCCCAGCCGTCGGATTTTGCTTCCCATTTTCATTTGTTTCGATTCGAGTACTTTAATCTTTGACACCCTATGTTTCGGTTCTAATGCTTCTGATGAGAGGTTTCTCCTTCAAAAGTACATATGCCATACTTTAATTTTTCATATTTGTTAAGCATTGGTAATTTTATATATTAAAGACATATATCAGGTTTATATACATTACTGGTATTTGAATATAAGTTTTCAATGTGTTGAGGTACAATTGTCGTGAAGTGTGTCTGAAGAAAGACAAGATCATAGTCATCAAAATGAAACGAAAACAAATATAGTAGACTAACACTACATTAAAACTTTAGTAACAAATACCATTGAAAAACTAGGATGACTGCAGTTTCTCCGCATGGGTAATCATGCTCCACTGGTGACACCATTCTTGTTACATAGTAGACAAAACAGGTGTTTGTTCACAATCTTTGTTAGTCAAAATGGTATAGGAACACTTACGCTCATTAAAAGCTCATTTGGATAGATAAGGTATAGATAATCACTGAATCGAGCATTGTGCAGTGACAGAATACCATGTATTTAACGTAAGGTGCAATTTAAGCTTAGAGCTAACTTTCATTTGCTAGTTTTTTTCTAAGAATGTCTATCTTAGAGTGAAGAAATCAATTGGAGCGTATCACAACTAATTGAAATACCAATCGTTTGCTGGAAAATCTGTCGAAGAAATTGCACAAAGATGTTGTCAATTAAAAAATCTAATCTTTTTGTGTTATCCCCTTCTGTATATATGTTTTTTAATTCTGTAGTTTGTTGAACAAGTATTTTTAGTGTTACCGACAACGATGTTTAAGTTTCGTATTTGTCTGTTCGTTTTTTAAAAGGAACTATGAATTAGATATTCAAATCATGATTTTGGAAGTGCGCGTTGTATTTCTATATTGAAAGTGGAAAGGTTTTGAATCTGTTAGAAGAGAGAAGAGATTATGAGTAATCGTTCAATTAGGTCATGGTAGTTCTTTATTATCTACATCTGATTAATGCCACCTTTTGCATAGTTTGTATCGCAGTATTTATAGCGACCAGTCTTGTCATGATAGTGCTCAATATTAAAGTTAAAAGCTTTGACAGCGGCATGGTGGAACATTTGGCAGATCAAGTCATAAAACGCTACTTGTAAGGAAACTATGTAAATGTGGTATCCAATGAAATAAAAGCAGATTATACTTCTCAATTTTAGAGGAAACTCTACACGAAGACAAAACTGACATACTGGTTTTTGTAGGGTTCGTGTTACTCCAGCTTTAGTTTTCAGTGTAGTGTTGTGTGTTCTATGTTTGTCTTTCGTTTCATTTTGTTGGCCATGGTCTTGTCTGTCCTCGACTTAACGATTTCTGTCTGCCCCTTTGGTATCTTCGAATATACGATTTAATTATAAATAATCTCCTTTTCTGAAAGTGTTGTAGCTGTATAAGTTGTATTGCCATATGTGCCCCAATGCTTAATGCAATAATTACACATTCGTGTATTATTCGGCAGACAAAAATGATATTTTTGGGGGTAATATCTGCTGGCACGACAACGTATATCGCAGGAATGTTGGACAGATTTTCAGCAACATTTGGATCTTTGAAAACAGATAGAAAATATAAGAACGGAAGCCTTTAAGGGTCATTTGAAAAATAAATAAAAAATAACGACATAGCTAACTCGTGATAACGACATAACTAAGACTAAATTATGTCGATGTACTATGTCGACATCACCAAAAAACGATGTCGAATTTACGACAAACCATGTCGAAATAACAACAACACGATGAAGAAATTACGACATACTAAGTCGGATTTACGAGTAAATAATACGAATCTATAATTAGAACATGAAATTTTCAATATTGGCCCTGTTATCAGCCTGAGATTTCTATATAAAGTCTGAGGCCTGATAAGAAGTATTTATATGACAGTTCTGCCACAAAGCATGAACCAAGGGGGAAATTCGCCCAAATTTTGAAAAACAGAATACTACTGTCTTGAAAGATGGTAGGTTGTGGGCATAATTTAAAGGGATTGAGTCTGAAGTTGAATAAGAATTGAAAAATATTATAAAGAAAATACTAAGAAAGGATAAGATATATGTAACGATGACAATCATTGTCGAAAACGATAAGGACAAAAATGTCCGGATACTCGACGTCAATAGTGATGAGAAAATGAGGAAAAAGCCTGCGGTTCAACGAGAGACCAAAGACTGGACCACCATCAAACTCTTATTATTGGAGCGAGAAGGGCGAAAACATATAGTCCGTGGGCTAGGATAGCCTACCGTGCACCCCCCCCCCACATCTCTATCGGACCAAATTTTTTTTGTCCA
>JAULBM010334767.1:0-12852 GCA_032357055.1 Geukensia granosissima
GTCGAGGACAGACAAGACCATGGCCAACAAAATGAAACGAAAGACAAACATAGAACACACAACACTACACTAAAAACCAAAGCTGGAGTAACACAAACCCTTATCTTTTTTTCTTAGAAAATAAAAATGCTTCGTAGGCAGTAAAATTTGCGAATTTACCATCATTGATTTTTTATTTTGTCGAAGGAATTCGAAGATATCAAAGGGGCAGTCAACAACCGTTTTAAGAAGAGAAAGAAATGCAAAGCATTTATTTTTTAAGAACTTGTTTCGTGCCCCCACGGAAATCTAGTGAACTAAGACAACAGCTTAACGAGAAACAATGCAGAGCACGACCAGAAAAAATGTGGATTGTGTTTTTCTGTTTATTCCATATTCTTGCTTTTCAAAAAATCAAATCTCCACTTGGCGAGTCTCAAGATTGTTAACAAGCTTATAATATTTCTATGATGTAATATTTATCTTTTTCCAGCTAATACATTTTGAGTTTTAAGTAATCGGTTATATTCGGTTGTCAGTTTTCCAGCCTATCCACCATTTTTTGTTCGCAAGTCTAAACTTTTATCACGCTTCCAACTTTGATCGAGTAACGCCTTCATTAATCATTTACATAAAACGTTCAAAACGTTTTGATAATGATGATTACAATAGTTATATATTTATCATCTAACATTTGCTGTTATAATTAAGCAACAGAATGCTTAAAATATCACAGCTCTAGAAACGCTTCGATGATATTTCTTTGAGCTATGTTGTAAATTGACATTCGTATTTTTGATGTAATTAAATAAGCATATTTGAGACACGAAATACAGACGTTTTTTATTTTTGTGAGCAGAAATTCTTTCATCCTTGAGATAGCAGGTTTTCTATAAAAGGTTTTAGTGTTATACTTTTTTTTATTACCAATGCCGTTTTTAAAAATTAAATCAAACTTGAAATTATATCATGAATCATTGTAAGTCATGTACGTTTCTTTAGTGATATGGGTCTGGGACTTCCAATGGTTTGGTTCTAATGTTACTGGTGAGACATTACTCAATGAATTGAACATATATAAAAATAGGAGATGTGACATTCTTGCACATGAGACAGTCATCCACCAAATGACGGTCGAAATGAAACTTTTACAGGTCTCATTACGGCTTCAATAATGAACCATATTAGTCCGTATCATAACGGAAACTCTAAAAGGCCCCCAAAATACAAAATATGAAACTATTAATAAAACACGACAATCTATCAAACTTATCTATTAGACTGCTTTGCGGATTGGGACCAAAAGGGAGACGAATGTCATACGGTTGTATTCCAGCAAATCAAGATGTAAACTTTATCTAAAATTGACAATGTAAACGTATGGAACTCTACCAAAATGGTTCACCATCTCCACTGTCCAACCAAAATTTCAACCGAAATCATATCTAATTCACACAAAATCATATTGATAATTAAATATAATATAGCATAAGCTTCTCCTCTGGCACCTCTGAACCATTAGCAACCAGTCGTTGGTGGAATGGTCTTTGATGGTCTAATAAGAAAAATGTTTCCGATAATCCCTTCCGCCAAACAAAATACCCAACATAGCCGAACTAGGTTTAAAATAAATGTATTATTTGGAAAAATATATAAGGTTCGAACAGAATATGAAGCAAATGTACCAAAATTAGTCCAAAACTTAAAAAAAATAATAACCATATACCAATTAAAAAAACTCAAAAAATGAGCCAAAGGTTGGAAAACTTTATGAATTGGGTCTTACTCTAAGTGCTAAGAATAAATAAAGTATTATCTGTCCCGAGTTAGGGAGCTATTGTCCTTTGTAACTGCAAGAAGTATACCATGATTTCTAATACCAGAAACAAGACGACGCAACGATATTCAGTAGAAACACCGACTTATGGCTGCTACATGATAATTTTAGGAGGGTAGATTTCAGCAGTTTCAGTCTGTTTGAAAACAAATCCTACATATGTAGCTCACATGAGACTATTGCAGCTCTCTGTTTAAAACAGCAGACGAAGTGATTACAGGAGTGGTTCCAAAATATGTGAGGTTTACAATAAGAGAGCAAAAAATCATAAAATTTGTCACAGATCTTTGAATTAAGTCCAGTGTAGAATACTTATGTGAGAGATCAAAAGTGCATAGCTCAAAGAGACAAGACAAATTTGAAACAAACTAAAAGATAAAAAGAAAACAAAAGGAACAAAAGGCTTGGAATCCACGAATTCCTTTACAAAACAGAAGTGGGATCAGGTGCTCTAAAAGGATGCACCCTATTCGTTGAATTCTTAAACTCTAATCCGGTTTAATATTCCCGGTATCAGGTCCAATACTATATATATACTGATACCATATGGATCAACCAATTCATGATGGCAACCATAGAATTTAAAGGACGATTTCAACGTTGATTGGATGTATCATTGTTGTAGTAATTTTACTGACAAAAGCAATGCTTTCTTCAGAAAATCCTGATACTTGAAACAGGCACGAGAGAAGTGAATCAACTGCGAAGCATAAATCCCACAGGCAGGTGATTCAGGAATTCTGCCACATAAATATGGGAAGTTTATAATCGGAAAGTTGAAGTCATCCCGTTCGTAATAAATCTAAGAAACAAGTTTTCCCTCTTGGTAAATTTCGAGGAATAATTCTTGGTATGAAGCAGATTTTGTTGAGTCTGTTGTCTTCTTCATTTCTAGTTTGCTGGGATATAATTGGTCGAGATGTTCACTGAACGTAGGATTATTCAATGACATCGATATAGCGACTAGAAAAGTTTAACGTTCTGGCCAATTTCTGTTTGTTATTACGCAAGAGTCCCTGAATAAATTCTGCTTCATACTAGTTTAAAAACAAGTCAGCCAGAAGGGGCACACAATTTGTGCCCATTAGAATGCCAACGGTCCGCTGGAAAACTCGCCCATCAAATTCTACACAAAGTTTGTCAATCAGAAATCCAGCATTTTGAAAATATCACCTTCACTGTATTTATATCATCGGCTAAGTTATGAATGTAGAATCATGGTAGAAAGGATTGAAATGGCAAACGTTTGAATACTTGTACATAATATTAAAGAATCAGATTTGATGTGTTGAAGCAGATCTTTTGAGTTTGTTTAATATCCACATTTGATAAACACCGCTTGTAGAGTACGCTTTATCACAGTCATTTGAAGCCCTTCTTGACTGTCGACAGCATAGTTGTAAGTAATCAAGAAAGAGGCTTAGTGGAGCACCTGAATGAACCCGCTATATATCTTTCTTTCTATGGAAATTTGTGTAGTTTTGTTATCCAGAATAAAGCAGCCAAATCCGTCTCGTCTTCTTTGGTGTCAATACCAAACGAAGACAGAACCGACCTGTGGTAAACGAGGATCTCTTCTTTAGAAAGTGTAGTAAGTGTTGGGTTACCAGATGTGTCGTTGATGTCAAGCTCTTTTATCAAGCAATCAAAGGACTCAGTAGTGTTTTTCCAAACAAATACAATGATATTTGAGACTTTATCGGCTAAAAAAACTTTTTTTTCAAGGATGGCGAACAAGCAGCTCAAGACAGCATGGTCTTTGAAAACTGAAGGATCTTTAGTGGTCACCGTCCCTTGTAATTTTTAAATCCGAATCTAAATTAATGATTTGACAGTCATGACCTATTTACAGAAGGTGCCCTTTTCTTTTTTTGCATATATAAACATAAATATGTCTGTCAAGCAAGATCGAAAAAAAATATGGAACACTTTTTTTGCACATTTCAAGGTGCAACCACTCATCAGTAGCATCAAAATCAAAACGTAGGAAGTCAATGATCTAAACATAGCAAAAGAAACACTCAGATCCAAACAATCGAAATGGGAAGCCGAATCTGACGGCAGGGACTACTACCTAGTGCAATACTTTTCTTGACCATGGTCTTATGTCTTTTGACTTAGTTATTTTTGCTTGCTTCTTTGATATCTTTGAATTCTTTTTAAAAACATATTCAGGCTGTCCTTAAGCCTTCAAAAATTGTCAAAGGTCAACACCGTGTTGAAACCTTTTACAGACACTAAAATATAAAATGATGACATTCAGATGTAACAACAATGTGCCAATTAAATTTACAATTTAAAACGAGTAACAATAATAACACCACTGGAATACAGTTTCCGAGCTTGGGACACGCCAATAAAGTATATGGGAGGCGTATAAAACATTGTTGGCACTCAAACCCCCTAACTCACGTGAGAGAGTGTTCTGACAGAATGTCATGAAAACAAAAATTACAATACCTCGTAAAAAGGTCTTCATTTTGACCTTTGATATCTGCTTGGTGAGATGTGGCGCTGTTTTCTTGACATTAAGGCCATTAATTTACTTTTTAGTCCTGCTGTGTTTTGTTTTCTTTTAAATGAAATGAGTTTTTTTAAATAAATAAATTATTTTGAACTGCTGCGAAATGCTTAAAATCCTTAAAGAACAATTAAAGTTATTTATAAAAAGCAAAAGAGGTACTGTGAAGCTTCTATTATCTTAACCGATTCTGAAACAAATTGCGAGATTGCGAGATTTAGATTTATATGGATCGTTATTCAAAGTTTTTAAAGATGAATTTTTAGAGCTTAAAATGAATTTAAGGTAGTTGCTAAATTTAAAAACGTTAAAAATGTTAACAATCTCACAATGACAAACGCTAATTTTAGGAATTATTTTTTGCACATTACATTTAAAACTGGCATTTCTTACTCGAACCAATGAATAGTGATGTCTTTATAGACAAACAAATTAGAATATTTTTGCTAAAAAAAGCACTTTGAATATAGACATTGTAAATTATTTTAAGGTTTAAAGCAACAATAACAAATGGGTCTTTTTATTTGTCACACTACTGGCAAAGACTTTCCCTGCTTATTTTGAATTGAATTTTCTTCTGACAAAATCGTTTATTTTACATTTATTTGGAGTGCAATTCAATTTATCAAAGATCAAAGTGTTTAATGGGTAATCTTAACTAGAAAATTGATATGCTTGATTCAAATTATTTAGTCGGAGATCTAGTTCAACAAACAATTAAACAAAACAGTAGTAAAATGAAAAAAAAGATACAGTGGTGAATTTCGTTGTGCTACATCTACATTTCAGACATTTCATGAAGTTACCTCTAATTAGCAGCAAAAAGCCTAAAACATATGAAGTCCGAGATCCAAACATAGAACAGAAGTACTCAAATCCAAATTAATCGAAATAGGAAGCCATATCCATTGATAGAAAAAAACTACTCGATGCAAAACATTTCGAAGTCTTTTAGTGTTTTCAGTGTTTTTTAACACATACTTCATATTTTTTAATAAGCAATGTGAGGGATTGAGCTTGATTAGCATTTTCTTGGAATATTTTTCACAGGTTTGAATATTTAATCATCATTCCATCATTTGACTAATGTTTTTCCTAATTATTTTTGCAACTGTCATTCTTTCAAATAAAATAGATTTTTTCAATCAAGAATTCTTAAACACAGTAAATTCTGCACCTATTTATCACATCATTTACTAATCAGTTTAACCCTGTTAACAGAAGTAAATATGATAATGATTATTTTCCTACCAATATACATTAGCCATCGTCTGAGTTACTGGTTTTAGTTTACACCAATATTGTTATTTCGAAGTCTCTAAATACTAGTTTCTGTTGTTCTATACAGATAACAAACGTACCAGTTGCTTAACCTTATCATGTGAGGATGTTATAATTTACTACCGTGGATTAAGATTTCTAAGGTAGGGCAAAGTTTTATTTACATTAGAATTAAAAAAATATTTCTGTTACGTTTCCTACCAAGTAGATTTCAAATCATTCTAATATCTCCAAGTAGACCTCGAAGCAAATTCGTTAACATTATTTACTGACTAAGTCTGAAATTACAATCCTCTATGTAATGGAATTCCTTACTACAAATACTAGTTTTTAACTGTAAAAAAATTTTGGAAACAAAAATTTGTATCTTTCTTTCACTATGGACATATTTCCTAAGAGAGTAAAAAAATATGCTTTGATTCACACTTAAAAATCATTAAAAAAGCTTCTTTTATTAGGCTTAGATAAGTAATTCGAAATTGGGTAATTATTTGTGGTGTTGACACTTGTAATGCCAACTTCCTTTAATATACATAACAATGAATTATTATAATTTGGCCTCATATAACACATATTTTTTCTTTTTGACAAAAGAGACTTCTTCGAATCCATGGAATATTTGCGCTCTGAGTCTAAGTCAAGCGATTAATTTTAGCTATCCGAATGCAACAAGGGTCTTAAGTGTTAAATGAAGTTTAAACCAAACAGCTATTATATCAATAGACTTTAATCATTCTCATCATCTTAAATGGTACATCTTTCTATTATCATTGAAATAAAACTGTTCTTACATGTTCTCTTATCTGCCGCACACAAGTGGTGCATAAACTCAAATTTATGTTTACAAAATCAACAGTTTTTATGAACAAATGTTTTAAAATACTATCTGTCAAATGTCGTCATTTTATTTTCACCCATCTCAGCATGCATTTTACCACATCATTTTGACGAAATCTTCAGTAAAAATTAAAATTTTCTTTTTAAATAACGGAGTCGACGGCTTCATTTCCTTTCCGATGGTTAATTTGGATACGAGCAGTTCATTTTACAATGTTTGGACTTCGGCCTTGGTATATTTTGGCTATAATGCTAATGATTAGAGGCTACTCCTTGAAATGTACATAAAACATATCAAAATTTGCCATAAATATTCAACATGGGTAAGATTGTATTTCTAAAAACCATAGCGCGCTATAAGTGAGACCTTGTCAGAGTAGCTTTTTCAATGAATTTAAAGTATCCAAATAGATTTGTCATTAGCAAGGAAGATGTCTTTAGGATCATACTCTTGTTAATACTACGTACTTTATTTACTTGTATTTTTTTGTTGTTGTTTAGAAACTTGGTTAGGTAAAATTGAAACTTTAAGTTAAACAATTCCATCTGCATGTGACATATGCCTGTCCTTAGTCAGGTGTACGAGATGTTGGTTAGACCTTGTTTTGAGCCAACTCATCTTTGTTGTGCTTGCGATACTTACCATTAATCAGGTACACGCTTCGTCATTTTACATATACAGTTGAGATTGTTCATTTAGGCCAGTAATAAACAGAGGACAATCTACCCTTGTTGACATGCTTGTGGAGTTTTCGTATGATGATGCAGTGGTTTTTTTTGTTTTGTCAGTGCTTTTTTTCATTGCAAAAGGGTGGGCCTAGAAGTTCGTTTTTTAACCTTAAGAATCAAGTATTTCAAATACTATCACAACGTTGCTTTTTCATTTTTAGAATGTTCATATCTGAATAGCAAATCTTGTTTCTCCTACGAAAAATGTTATTTAAGTTCGAAAAGAAGCAGAAGAAAATCTGGATTTTCACGTCTATTATAGGCTATAATACATCATAGTGAAGTCATTACTAGTGTTATACTTAAAATTGTGTCTGTTATGTATTATTTGGACAAACTGGAACATTTTACGCAATATTTTAGTTTAAACGATTTTATTTTCAGTGAAATTTCTGGACAAAATATGATACCTCTTGAACTTACTACTTTGTGCTTTTCTGATAATAATTTTTAACCCTTTTTTTGGCGATATCCAAAATAAGTTTTCAATATATCATTCTAGTACTATTTGAGTTGTCGCTAAAACGTGCATATATTTTTCAGAGTTTTAGTTGTTGATGTCCATGTATCATATTAATAATTGCACAATTATAAATGTTTAAACATTGGCGGATGCTATGGAAATTGTTACCTGAATTTGTTGTCTTATATTTCATTTGATTTTCTTTCTATTCCCGTAAAGATAGCAGAGGAGAATACATTCATTTTTCAAAGTCAAAGCATCCATTGGCCTTTCTTAAACTTAATTAAACAGCATGTTGCAACAAGAAGGGAATAGAGCTGTGTGGAGTGTATTATTAGTTTATATGAAACGTTCTGACAGAAACATGTTTTTAGCATTTGACTAATTAGTAATTTAAACTAGCTTACGGAACAACAATGCAAACATCATCTGGAAAAATACCATCCAAAATTACTTGTATGTCATCTGATTGCTAGTGTAATTAGTTTCAATTGAAGATCATTGAGTAAGTACTGGGTGAACAATGTTTTGTTCACTAAATAGAAAATATTTAAAATAAAGATATTGCAATCGGTTAACCTTTGTTTTTACAATTCTTTGCGACCGCCTCGGTGGTGTAATGGTTAGCGAGCTCGCCCCAGTGCGGAAGATCGTGCGTTCGATCCCCGGCCGGGTCAAACAATGACATTAAAATTGGTATTTGCTGCTTCTCCGCTTAGCTCACAGCATTTAGGAGTAACAGCAAAGACTGGTCGACGCAGAGTGAGAATAATGTGTCTCGGTAACGTGACATGTTTTCTTGCGGACTGTTGCTTCCGTAAGCTAGCACTTCAAAAATCCGGCTCAACGTGTCGGTCTAGTACAAAGAAGGAATCATTCATTCATATGCTCTCGTCTTGAATATGCATGAACTTTTTACCACTGGACGTTAAGCAACGATCAATCATTCAATAAAATTCTTTGCAAGTAATGATAAAAATATGCAAAACGAGCATCACCCAAAAATTAGTTTTGACATAAGCACCAGTTTTTGTGTGTCAAGAATAAAAAGATGCTAAAATACAAGAAAGTTCCTTTGATATCAGTCTGTCTAGCACAATATATTCTGAAGAATCATAAACATGAAAATAAAATCTGAAAAACATAAACCACATAAAACTAAAGTCTGAGAATAATTAACCCCATAAAATAATCGTATGAAAAGTTCCTATTTATTCAAACTTCTTATGAACTTATTTAATGTCTCGGTCAGGCTTTAATGTGATGAGATGTTTAAATTTACCTACTAAGTTTTAAAATAAAGAATTTTTACTACTATATGTAAAATATATCAAACGTGGATTTTTCTAATAGTCTATCTTTTGTTAACTATTTTTCTTCGAAGATTACTATTCAGCACTCATATGTCTATCACAGCTAATTACTATTAGTTATTAGTTATTAGTCACTGATGTTGGTAAGTTATGGCTAATTAGTACAATCTTTCAATTTATACAGATATTTACAACCTACATTTTCAACGTTTGTAACTGTTATCATATTGAGTTGTTACAACACTTCTGACATGGGAATTGTATTATCCGCGTAGACAATATTGAATTCACTTATGTACCGTGTACTTAAACCTCCCATTTGATTTGAACCAAATGTCATGGCAGTAAATCAAATATTATAAAACCTTTAAAGTAGGTAGATTTGAACAAGTAAATGAAGGACACCGCCTCATTGTGCTCACTTCTACTGGAAACCCAGGCAAAGTTGATAATTACATGTAGGTCTGAAGTTTTGATTTCTACTACTTCACGAAATATCGACACTTCTAAAAATATTTTCCAATTTTAATTAGTCTTAAATCAAAACAGAGAATGAAACTTTGAAAAAATATTCAAAGGTTCTTATATTTAAGGCAAGATGAATCTACGTTTTATATAGAAGTGTCCATTTCACTGATATTAAAAAACTGTTGTTAAGGGTTTCCTTGAAACTTAATTTACTTCAACTCACCCTAGTTTTTGTCGGGTTCATGTTTCTCCAGCTTTATTTTTCAGTGAAGTGTTGTTAGTACTGTGTTTGTCTTTCGTCTGAGTTTGTTTGATATGGTTTACACTGTCCTCTGTCTTAACAATGTCTGTCTTCCCTTTTGGTTTCTTCGAATTCCTTTAAATTATTTAAAGCACAACGCCAACCTTTTCATCTAACTTGTTATCTACGTCACCAACAGCGATTTGTATACGAGTACGACAATGCTATTGCTCCGCTTACTTAATACTGAAGCAAAAAAATTGTTCCTTGATCATAAAAATAGATAAAAGATTTGGTTACAATATATTGCCTGCGCGTGAATGTACATGGCAACTATTGTCCTACAATTAGGACCGCTTTTCTCCTGTCTCTATTTAGGTGTGGTATTATCATCGTTTTTGAGATTTATGTACCTTTCGCTGCAAATAATCATTTGTATACTAACACGTTTATGTTGGTTTTACTCCGAAGATCTGTCAATCATTTCCTGTTTTAGTTGGACAGTTTCGCTTAACTTATCATTAAATCTATGGTGTCTGCCTGGCCATTCTTGCCTATGATTTAAACATGCAAAAGGGAACAATTGAAAATTGTGACATTCCATGAAATTTATCATGAGATTTAATACAAGCAGAGTTATAACTGATTAAGCAGAGAAAGAAAATGCTGCTCTTGAAAAGAAAATGTCCACTAGGAAAAATACATTACTTTATTATAGAACTATGGAAAATTCTGGTTAGCCTGTCTCTCAGCAGAGTACCAAATAGATATTACGACTGTTTTAAAACGTTAGAAAGATATTAAGTAAGACCAAAATTCACGACAGTAAAACGATAACAGAGATAATTAGTGACAATGGAGGTGCCTTCTAAGGACAATGCCAAAAACAAAAGCGTTATGTATTATATTAATAGCTATTTACCTCCCTTGCTCGGATATGATGGAAATACTTCAATATGAGCATTTACGATTAAAAACACAACCTTTGACACAGCTATGAAATATCTATCAAGTATCTAAATATTCTTAAAATATTATCTTAGACCAATGAAAACAAAATTTACGGCAAAATGGGTTTTGCCTTTTCATTTGAAAATAAACATTATTATCAATCGGTAAAAACCATCCAATGTGTTCTAAAGATTAGCCGAGCAATTAAAAATACATCAATTATCCAATTACGACGGAAGGGTAAGCTACTAAGTGCAATACGTTACGAAGACTTTTCGCATTTCCAGCAAAATTCTGTAAAACATTGTTTGATAAATTTCATGTCAGACAAGTCTGTCAACTGGGCTATGTTTCTTAAATTTTTACTGACCTCCTCAAATATTTACACCAAATTCAATCATTCTTAGAATATAATGTTTGAAAAACCTAAAGGTGAAACGATTGAATTCTGTTCGTCTTGAAAACAGATTGCAAATCAGTTTATGTTTTATACGTATACAGTATGCTCTTTGCTGAAATGAAACTATGGAGACATAAATCTTAACTGTCAATAAACACCAAAATCCAAGCTACCCAATTATTTCTACTTTCAGCTTACATTATTGCCAAACCAGAGATAAATTTGGATCATCTATAATAGCATAACATAAAATTTTTACATTTATATGATTGATATCGTCCCGTGACTCTCATCAATTATTTCGAAGCATAGAAGTTTGACAAAAATACATTCACAAACATAAATATCTTTACTCATAACTTAAGGTGTTTCCTTGTTGTGCTGTCTTGTAACATCCAAACGTATAACTCTCTGTTGACATTACATTAGATAGATGCTGTAAGAAACTGTATTTCCATTATATCTGGTCATATATTAACATTAGGTAACACATCGACATTCTCTGGTGAATAATGTTATCATGCAGAAAGGTTAAATGCACTCCAGAATATATCACTGCATTATAGATTAAGTTAATGCAAGCTGCAAGAAAAAAATAAATAAGGGGATCAAATAATTTATTGAAGAAACGTTTGCAGGATATTTCATCAAACGAAAACATCATTGTTCTATAAAAATCAATTATACGTAGAAATCACGTCACGTGCCACAATTAAGAAATAAATCGTATTGTTGGGATCACAAATTTTGAAGACCCTCAATCACCTTTCCACTGTAGAATAAAATAATAGAAACTCTTAAAGCTGATAAAGAGACGAGAGAACGCGAACCCCAAACAAAATCCACAGTCAACTACTTCTCAAAATCTCAAATAGCTGGTGCACTAAGCATGCGAGAAGACGTTAATGTAGAAATTTTTTGTTTTGATTATAAAGTGAAAAAAGCCGACTTTATAAATGTGTCGTAAAATTATGCGTTGAGCTATTCTGTCGATTTTTTGCTACTGATTAAATATCTATGTAAGATAAACTGTATCAAGGCTCAAATTGTCTTAATATAATGGATATCATGACCCAATCTCCGTCGCAGAGACGCTTCGATATATGAATACTTATCAACTTTCACGCAAGTGAAAAAGTTCGCTATTCTCTCAATTTACCCTTGCATTCAGCGCATCAAACGCATGTGACGTGCCCCAAAACATTGAATAGAGACGTCAAAGAATTTAGAATCTCTATTGACGTTACTTTACTACAGAAGTCAAAGTAAAATAAATATTTTTTTTGAAACTAAATAACTGAAAGTGACGATTAAGATAAGTATGGAGAAAAATAACGATTTCTTAAAATATTTACGATAAAAAAGTTGCTAATTTGTTGTGGACGACTACTAATTGCAAGATCTTGCTATTGTGAACATGGCTGGATGCAGAGACATACTCATGTAACAGTATTCATACATCGAAGCGTCTCTGCGACGGAGATTGAATACTCATACATGCGTACGTCTCTGCATCCAGCTATGTTCACAATGACAGGATCTTGCAATTATTAGTTATCCGCAACAAAATAGCAACTTATTTTTCTGAAATATTTTAAGAAATTCTTATTTTTTTCTTCATTTTAATCTTAATCGTCTCTTTCAATTATTTCGTTTCAAACAAAATATTTTTACTTTTGACTTCTGTAATAAATTAACGTCATGAGAGCTTTAAATTCTTTGACCAACCTCCTCACAAGGAAACAAGCTCGCAATCTCGTCAATGTTTCCTTGCCATTAACGCTTTTCATTTACTGCGGAGTCCTATTGTGACGTCATTTTTGTGGGAAATG
>JAULBM010334778.1:0-12852 GCA_032357055.1 Geukensia granosissima
ACTTGTTTCCGTCCTGAATATGCATGAAATATTTGCCACTGGACGTTAAACAACAATCAATCAAACAATCAATCAATCATAAATCGATTCCTTATGAGGTTAGTTCTTCAAAAATTTTGGGGATTCATTTTCCTGAAATACAATTTTCGGGATTTTTCTGTAGTTTATCCGTTAAATCTATGTATATTTTTGCCCCTCATCTGATGTTGGCCAGTACACAAAAGTGAGTTCGATGTGGTATGGAATTTTTGCCGTATTTCAGTATATTTTGGTAATACCTATACAATAAGCGTCTGAATTTTTTTTTTTTAAATTATATGGACATGTCATTTTCTTTTTCAATGCAAGTCTGAAAGCCTACAATAAGATGCAGGATGACGTTTGCTCGCGGCATGTTCCATTAGCCCGTATTTCCTCTAAACAGTGTTTTTTTCTTGTTCTGGGGAAATTTGTACCCACAAGGAAGCCATTGCAGCACTTGACCAAATGACGCCACAAAGTGCACTATGACGTCAAGAGCAAAGTGACGTCAAAAAAGAAAGGACAAAAATGTTATTTTCATTTATTTTTTTTTACATTTTTTTAATATAGGCCCAATCGGCCCGCTGGCAGTTGACGGCACACATATATCGGCCAAATCGGCCCACTGGCAGTATAAGGTTTAAGTCAATTACAATCTACGTCACCACTGCACTTTAAAAAGACAATCAATCGTGAAAAACTACTATAACGGTCTATAAAATCAAGTTGCACAAGTTGTTAATCAACTTAAAATCCGACGAATTTGGGTTGTTTGGTTTCAAAAGTAATGTGACTTTAAGAAAATGCTGGGGTTCCCTTGGTTTGCCTTCAGAAATTTTATAATTCTGTTTTATAATGTTGATTTTGACAAAGTATATTCTATCATGTTAACACATGATTTATGAAGGTAAATTTTGTCATGCAGGTATATCATGTATATATATTGATGAATTGATGATGATGATGATGATGATGATGATGATGATTTAAATGGAACACTTGATAATGATCTTTGCACCTCATGTGAGGTAAGATATTGTTCATTTTGTGTTTTATTATTTTATTAATATTTGCAGCTTTTGCTATTAACATGTTTATTTGTGCTTATTTTTTGCTTATGCTTATTTTATTTTTCTTTGCAATATGATCATGTAAATTTAGTAATTTACATACACAGACAGAAATATAGATGGATTTCCATTTGTTTTAAATCTGGTAAAATTATATTGAAGAATTTGAGAAAACCAATTTTAGTTTGAAAACATTGAAAGATTGTTGAAGTTCACCCATAAATATCTTGGGATTATTTTGTTGATTTTTATATCTTGTGGTGCGTTCCTATTGTTGAAATAATGAGATATTTTTGCACTAGACTTATGGTAATTTTATTTATGTATTTACAGGATCTATAATTTATTACTTCAAAACTCTACAAATAAACCTTCGAACCTGAGATGAGTTTGTATTGTTGGCCATATTTATTCGTATAAATAGCCTGGTTACATATTCAATTGCAATATATCAAAATAGGAGAGCGTACTTTAAAATAAAAAGAAAAAAACATTATTTTCTACTTTTTCATTTTAGTGGGACTATCTTAAATCTATTTTTTGCTAACCTATTTCAGTTGGAAAAAAGTTATATTTAGTTGTAGATTTTGTAAAGTTGATAAATTTATTTCGGGTATATTTTATGCATGGAGATCGCTACATTGACCAGGAATTATGGTAATAACTGCAAAAATATTAATAGCTGAAGTCAATTTTGCGATTTCTCCATGATAACTCGGATATATGAATTTAGTTCAGTGTAGAATACCCATGTAAGAGATCGAAAGTGCATAGTCCAAAGAGAAAGAAACATTGAAAGCAAACTAAAAGATAAAACGTAAATAAAAGGATCAAAGGCTTAGAATCCACGAACACCTTTACAAAAGAGGAGTGGGATCAAGTGTTCATGAAACGAAAACGCTACATGTTTTGAGCGCAGCATCCGTCTTATTATCACTATCTTTCTCAATAACAGCTAACAGTGTTCACACTTTTAGGGCCTATTGCAAACTTGAATACTGATGTTAGGAAAACAGATATTAGTCATCCGGTCAGTAACAATAGAAGTTTATACTTAATTAAAACAATTATCAAAATTCTAAAATATGTAAAAATAATATAACGAGAAATTTGTCAAAAAGTGTAAAGTAAATGAAAGCAGAGGGCTTCAGAATGGGACGCAGTCAAGAATTTAAAATCCTAAGGTCCTGGTCTCAGATTTGCTTTGACGTTCGACTTGTTCCTTTATGACTAATCGTTTGGTTTTCACTTTCGGCCTAAATATCGCTCGTTATTCAAAGCAATTCAAATGACATAAACTGTGTCGTCAAAATCTTCACTTGATTGAATGATCGATTGAATGAATGTTGCTTAACGTCCGGCGCCAAATATTTCTTGCATATCCAATGCGATAACATATTAAAGAGCAATGAAGTTGAATCCTGAATTACACTGGACTGATGACCTCAGCCTGATTTATCGTTAGGCTCACGACAGAAACAGTATACAGGAAAATGTGACACTTTACGTAGACACATTATTCTGATTCTTGGTCTACCAGCCTTTACTCTTACTCCCAAATGCTGTGTACAGGAGAAGTAGCAAATACGAATTTTGATTTCTTTGGTTTGACCTGACTGGTGATCGAACTCACGACGTTCCGCAATTAACATAACGATATATTGAAGATTTTAAAAAATCCATTTATTAAAAATTGTCAATTTTCACATGAGAATGAAAAAAGACTTAAATATGTTATAAACTAATGAAGTCTTGTAAATAAAAAAAGAATCAAACTCTTATTACCAATATATTTTAATGTCAATTACTTAACTGTAATTTATGATGCGTTTGAAAATGAATTACAGAATCATGAAATAGTTATCTTACTGCAGTATAATAAAAACATATCATTGAGTCTATTGATCTTGACGTTGATGTATTTTGCGAATTAAGCTAATGCTCAAATTATTTGCCTGTGACGTCGATTGATTGAAATGAAGTAACAAATCGCATCTCATACTGTCTGACCTTGTATTCATTGTTTTTGAAACGTTTAGGAACGATTCGCAAGCACTTTTTTCATGTTCTGTTTTTTCACAACCGTTAATATGGAAAGCCAACTGAGTCGATTTCTTGATTTGTATATTGTCAATTTTTTAGTTGTCACTGTGTAAAACCTCAATTCGTAATTCGTGAAATTCAATTTGTTAGTTGTCACTCTGTACAACCTCAATTCGTAATTCGTAAAATGTCCATTAGTTAATTGTGATTGAATAAAATCCTAAATCGTCATTTGTCGATTTGTGAAATTGTGATTTGTAAAATGTCGATTCGTGATTCGTGAAATGTAGATGCTCGATTTGTTGTATTAGGCTTACGATTATTATGACGACAGATTGCGCTAAATATTTGACCACCGGTGGCGCTGCATTCTAAAACAGGTGTAAACTGCATGGGAAAGTAATCCAATGACGGAATCCTACAACATTACTTTTAATAAATATAGTTTATATTTATTGTAGATGGTTCATGAGGCTTTTAAATATATATAATTTATAATTGGTTCCTATGTAATATCCTAATGCGCATTTCTAGTCAATGTTACACAGGCGCTCGGAGCATCAGACCTCACCCCCTTTTTCATTTGTTTTTATTTCTTGTGTAAAAATTTCGTGCAGTTATCTAAATGTATTATAACAGAATCGAAAAATGCTGCGGGTCGCTTGGTCTTTTAATAGGACTTAGTGACCAGCTGCATTTTTCGATTCTGTAATATTAGATAAAAGCACGTATTTTTTTTCAGCACAAATAAAAAAAAATTAAATAAAAAAATTGAAAAGGAAAGAAAACGGGGGACGGGGTCCGATTCCCTAAGCGCCTGTGAAATGTTACTTTGTAAAATCCCCTTGTGAAATGTCAGTTTGTTGAATCTCACTCTGTAAAATATGAATTTGTATTTTGAAAATGTGTAATTTGCAAATTTGAAATGTAACATTTGTAACTTCGATCTAACTATGCAATACGAATATGTGTTGGCAAGTGCTCCCCCCTCCCCTTTCCAAAAGTCTTGATCCGCCTTTGAACATCTCCTTTATTGATTATTACATTTTTTTTTTTGATTTGTTATTTCAAAGAAACTTATGATTAAAATACAGAGTTAAATTTCCCGAAACATACACAAGTCCGTGACACTTTGATGTTACGATTTTACTTACTTTATAAAATTATTCAAATCATCGGACAAAATATTTTATTTTTAATTTTTTTTTCAATTTTGTCTAGCTGATTAAAACCAGGATATTAAGTTTCAATTAAGTTGACAAAGGGAATTCATAAATCATGGTTTACAGTACAATATAGAAAAAATGAACTTCATCCTCCACTATTTTGCAGGATTTAAATATTCTTTGAAATCTATGTATATTTTTTATAACGTCCCCATTCTATATCTATACTCTATGTCAGGCTTTTCTGGAGTATGATTTTCGAGCTTCATAAATTTATTTGTGCGATTCTGCTTTTGCATTTATATTCATTCAAAAAAAAAGAATTATCCCACAGTAAACAGTTTATGTTTAACGCCATTAAGTAACATTTTACATACTATTATCTGCCCCTGAAATTCTCTACGGAGATTTAACATTGAGGATCGGCCATCTTCGTTTTGGGTGGGAGCGCTAAAGTTTGACCTAGAAAAACTTATTTTAAAAATGTGCACATTTCTTGTTTTCGGACCTTCTCTTGTGATTCAAATAAAAGATTTACTTTAAATTTCCATTCAAGTGCGCCTTGAGCCATTTTTGCATGTTATCTATAATCTATTTTAATTACATAATTATTACTCAGCGTTGACAATGTGTACTCCCGGTCTCGCGCTAGCGCGTGTAAAGAGCCACTTCCGGCAAACAAATGGCTGACTTTACAATGCAAATTCCCTGTAAAGAATTTAAAACTCGGTGCAACTTTAAATACATCGTGATTGCTAAAAAGTATTATTGCAACTTCCTTGCACTTTTTTCAATCTACAAAATAAACACTATTTTATAAGAATACGACATACAGTTTCTTCCATAACGTTTTTACCTGTTCCAACAAACTCTGACATAGAGTATAAATTTTTGCCCTATCCAAGCAAAATATTATAAAGCATATGCAAAATATATTAACAACTTTAAAACACAATCATCCAACCCGTAATCTCATTCTGTTGTACTTCATTTCAATTAATGATTAAAATTGTTAGAAATAAGTTAAATGATATGTGACGATCATTAGAATATTTCTTGGTTATTATTACATGGTATATATTGAAATCAGTACATGATGAAGACATTAAAATAAAAATCTCTTAAATTGTCATCCTACATGCTTTGTACAAGGCCCATACATTAAGCCGTTTTTACTGTGTTTGTCAATGAAGGCAACCGTCTGCAGGATAACATACCACCTTACCCAAACACATTATCGTGACTCTGAGCTGACCAGTTTGTGCTCTTACTACTACATGCTGCATGGTTAGGGGGAAGGCAGCAAGTTCATATTTAACTGTCTTTGAATTAACTTGGACAAGGGTCAAACCGGTGATCTCCATCACTGCAGGTATGACATCAACAATACGATCAAATGTTAATCAATGGAATATTTATGCATTCTTGACGTTTTTAGTCTCAAAGTCATAGTGAAGTTAATAAATTGTTTAAATTCTGTGATTTTGACAAAGCTGAATAACTATTTTAAAACCATAAATATTTCAAACCTCAAATTTTGCCTACCTTGTCCTTTTATTTCCCTATTTTATTAACAAATTTACCAACAACAACTTGGCACATAATTTTCTTAAACACTCTATTTATATATACACAAGGGCTGATCCAAAATTAAATGGTTTGGGCCTTTTTCATTTAACCTACCCTGCATGAAACTTTAAAAAATTATACTTCTCTTTACAAAAAAAAACAAAAAAACAAAAATGGCCATTATATTTTGGACCAGCCCATTTTGAACCCACATGTAAAAATGTTATAACAAACCCTGGAAATGACTATGTTACACATGGAAAATTAATATAAAAATATAGACATCTTAATAAAATAATACAAAAATGAATGAAATTAATGTCTCAGTGGTTAAGCAATAAATAAATGATGATGACCTAATAATCTATTTATTTTAATATTACAGTCAAACTTCCTTAGTTCTTATCATTTTATTGGAACAGAGTAGAATTATGTTAAAATTGCAACAAATAAATTACAAAGGATTTAAAAAAATCCTGGTAAGGAAAAAGTACAAATAATAAATAATTAAACAATTTATTTTTTAGAATATTTATGAAAACTATCAAACTTCATGTCATTTCATCATTATTTTTCAATTTATTATTTCAACAAAAGGTTTTTTCTACTGGCCTTTCAAAAATTCATAAAGACTACCGATTAATTAATATGTACAGTAAAGTCTGCCATTTAAATCTAACAGAAAACAATTTTGCCAATGATTGAGCAAAAATGAACGGCAAGAAACAGTCAGTCATGATTCTGAGTAAACTATATAATGATTGATTAGATCATAAACCTGATAACTTAACGTCAACAATAATCCAAGAATCTACGAGGTGTAACTACCTCACGTTTTGGTCGCTTAGCAACAGGATCTGTTGTCATGTTTTCATCGCTAAGTGTTGGAGATCTTTTGATGGTCCTTCCAGATCTAGTTTTAACAGATTCTGGTGTTTTGTCAATTCCGTTTGTTTTTTCACTATCTCCAGTTGGTGTTTCCAGTTGGTTGGTCAATGTTGGTTGGAGGTCACTCTCCACATCACCTTCTCCATCAATACTTGGTTTGAGCTGTGTCTTTGTGATTTGAAGAGGTTTTACATTTGTCACCGACTTTTTCTGGAAGATAATAAAGAGGTATTTTCATTAATATTTTATTATTACAGGCTGATATTATTGGAAGCAACTCTAAACAGGACAAAGTCAGCAATTTCCAATGAAAACCAACCAAATCCAAAAATTATTTTCTCTTGATCTATTTGGTTTTTAGCTTTCATCTTTGGTGAAATGGGTTGAAATAGTATGACCTTTTATGTGTCTATTTGTTTTGTTAAACATTTTTAAAGATTTCAAAGTTGTCGGTGTCACATTGGTCTCATTTCCTTTTGAATTACTTCCCTTTGACTGAAATTTTTAATGAACATAAACAAATCAGGTAATTGACAAATCACCTATTATGTCAACGAAGGATTGGAAAATGGCCATCTGCATTGGCATTGCATTTTTAAGTTGCTGTCCCTTAAGAAAAAGGAAAGATATGGAGTAACTGTCAAAGGGACTGAACTCCTTCAAACAAGAAGCTGCTTAAAGTTTGGAATCTAGATATCTCAATAAGCCTTCAACTATAGTGGAATCACACTTCTTATGATGTGCCCTAAATCATCCCTAATTAAAGGACAAGTAGTTATGTTAAATAAAACAACAACATAGATATATGGTGAGCAAAACTGACAAAAGATACACCAACACTGAACTGAACCAAAATCAATTTCCTTCTCAAGTCTAAATCTAGACATTGTGTCTAAGATTCATGTCAAGTTTTCTTGAAATACATTGAATGGTTAAGGGGGAGATGCACTTATACGGACAAGCAGACAGGGTGATTCTATATACCCCAAACTAAGTTAGCAGGGGTATAAAAATGTTAATAACTATAGAGTCAAAGATAATTGTACATCATTAAAACATTTCTATAAGGCACTTTGTGTGGTTTGTTTTTTATTTAGCACATATGAAACCTCACCATTTTAAGAGGAGATCTTTGTTTCATCACTCCAGTAGGTGTCTTTTTCTGTTTTACTCCATTACTGAGACGTTTTTTTGGAGATAATTTTTTCCTCATTCCAGTCTTTATAATCTTAGCTGGTTCCTGGCTTTCCACTGCTTCTTTTTGTGGTAAATTAGCTGCATCATCATAGCACTCCATTTCCAGTGCCATTTCATCCAAATCTGTCTCACTGCCATAGGATAATGGGGAGTGCTATAAATAATACAAATATACCGTAATCATAGTCTTTGACAAAGAAAAAAGTCAATAACCTGACAGGAAGGATTCTTGGTAGCAAAAGGAGCCTTTATAAAAATCACACCCCTACATATAATAGAAATGTGTTGTGAATCATAGTTATTTCTCATTAAAGTGCTTACTTTTGTAAAGCAATCTCACTTGTACTTGTTATATAAACAAAGAAACATTTTCAATCATTCCATTCTTAGTAGCAGTTATAAATCTGATTTCATTTAAATCAAGAACTATATTGATCAGTAAACACATTAAAATTTTAAGATATTACGATTAATATGCGATTTTGATACCAAATGGTGAATTATAAACTCAGCAAAAATAATACTTATGTATTTGACAACAAAATTCTGAAAAAAAAAGCCAACACGAAAATAACTCCATAAATGGTATTTTTAACATATCTGACTGTCATCAAAATTTCTAAAGCTAAGGCGTTTTGGTATTGTGCAATACAAACTAGGTTATATAGTAGTACCATTTGTTCCTTAGCTGTGACTCTTTTTCCTTCATGTTCTTTTGGTGTGTTCTTAACATCGACTGTCAGTGCTGCTGAAATGGGTGCCATGTCCTCCTTCTTGACCTCATCTTTTACCCTGAGCTAAAAAATGGAAATAAAGCATATAAAAACAGTCTTTACTGGTCAAACAGGATCTTAGCTTTTAGGCATTTATGTTGACAGTATATTTTTCAGGAAAATAAACAAATCAAATTTATTATTCAAGATACTGTAAAGAATTCACAGCAGTATTTTAATTATGAACAATAGTTATAAGCACATCATCTAACTCTGACAAATTAAATATCCAAATATGAATATTCCAACCACCTGCAGAAATATTCTCGAGTTTAATATACATTCGCAATGATATGCAAGTAGGACTCAAAACTCCCTTCTTATCCTAAAATACAAGCATTTAAATGAAAACTCACCCTTTTGAAGGCCTTATGAGGACCTCTAAATTTTTCAGTTTTCTCCATTTCTTACCGAGATGGAGTATTTTCTCCCTGACATTTACCCCATATCTTCCACTTTTTTAATATTAAAGATATGGTAAAAATATACCTGTAATTGTCCTTGAGTGGTATCGTGGGTACATTTAGGACATTCCCACTGCTGCCGGACATCTTCATTGACGACTCCTTCACTGTTTAGATTCTCATATTTCTGTTGTAAACATGGAACGTGTACAATCTCCCAACACATACTACACTCCATCAACTGATTGGGTTCTGGCTGGTCTGCCTTGTTACATATCAAACAGGTGGCATTGTGTGGCAAAACAGGCTGTTCAAATAAAAATGGTTGCGTAAAATACAGCTACTGATTAAAAGTATCACCTTTTAGTTACTTTAAAGGATTTACACATGCAATCAATAACTGTTGTATAAAGAACAAGAAAATTTCAAATTCAATCAATTTGCGTGATTAAATCTTTATTCTGGTGTAAAAAAAGATCAAGTGAATGTTTCACAAAAGATCCTCTGTTTTGAGAATTTGTATTTTACATAAGTAATGCAGGACTTAAGAGTAATCGTAACTCTTATGACTTTTTGTGAAACCTTCACCAGGACTATAATAGTAAAACATGTGTTTGATGTAAGATCCTTTCAAAGGAGAACATTAAACAGAACACCAAACAAAACTGGCACACACGTCTGATGATAGTTACAGTAAACCAATCAATTCTTACCAAATTCTTTGTAAAATCTCATGAAATGCTTCCAAACATTCAAAAACAGACAACTTACAGAAAGACATTGCTTGCTTTTACAGCACTGTTTCATCCTGCCAGATCCTCCAAACTTTTTCATATCTTTACAGAAGTTACATTCTCCACAATCTGAACGAGTACATGGTTCACATTTCTTACATCGTGTTCTCCGTCTACGAACCACCTCCGACTTCTGCAGTTTTCCTTTTACAGCCTTTGGTGCTTTCTGTCCTGATGTAGTATACTGTCGTTTTGGTTTTGTCACCTGAAACAGAAATTAAATGTTATAAAATAAATGACACTTTATTTCTGTTTTATATTCATATTTTTATATTCAATTTGGTGATATTTTCTTTGATTTTGTTGCCTGATATTTCCAGGATTATGCTGTTGTGAGCCTACAGTTGTGATACTGGAAAATACCAGGCAAGTGGTCACATAACGTTAAATGTGACGTTGTCAATAAAAAAGAGCAAAAGACGTTTTGCTGAGATACTGATGATAATTTCATTCTCTCTTTCATTCTACATACATTGTCAAGAAAAATCATGTCTATAATATAATTGGAGCTCTTCTTCTGGAGGATTTAAAAAGTTATCCTATTTCAAATGTATATTTCCTATTTTTTAACTCAAAATTCAGTTAAAAATAACATTTAAACTTCCCATTTCTACACCTCATTACATATTATACTTTACCTTCTTTGACGGTGGCCATGTAATAACTGGTTCTCCTGTTATAGCCAACTTAGGGTCATCATTCAGATGATCAATTACCAGTTGCTGAAATCAAAAACAAATATTTGTAAATTTCTATGAAAGTGGGCACTTGTATTTGTTGGGCATTTGAATAAGTTACTACCTTTACTGGTGAACAGTTCTATTGGACAAAACTCAGAAATAAGATGCCCCTGATATCCATTCCATTACTTTGGTGTGGTTGAAGCTTTCCACAGAGTCCTATGTTTAACTAGAACAGTGGATTTGCTGTGTTAGGAAAAGACCCACTGTATATATAATACCCATATGTAAGATATCCGGAACTAGCAGACAACTCATATATCAATACATACCGGGTAAGTAGAATTCTGAACTATTAATGGTCTATTGAAAATCTGTAATTAAGATATTCCTTAATTACAAGTTCTAATTAATAACTTACTTTTGCATCCCTCAGTAGAACCTCAGCATCAATTAGATCTTTTGGAATACCCTTCTTGGACGGTGGTAAATCTTCTAACCATGCTATCATTTTCTTTAATCCTCTTATTTCGAACTGTGTCAAGTGAACATTTTTGTGCTCTCTTTTTGGTCGCTTAAGGTCTATGGAACCTGAGCTATTAGAATCTTCATTCATTTTTAATCTACTAGCTTTGTTTGTCAATTCCTTTGTTACATTGGAGAAGTCAATCTCTCCATGATGAGCAGCAACATCATCTGTCCTTTCATAAATTTCGGTGTCTGCAGAACTACAACTATCAGAGGAAGATTTTCGTGGTGAGCATTTTTGTTTAGCAGATAATTTTTCGTCATCAGTTGATGGAGATTTTTTCAATGTTTGACTATCAATTCTAGTAAGTTCAATTTTAATACTTTTGGAAAGACTTGAATTCCCTCCAACATCAGGAGAGTTCTTCAATTCTGTTTGACCATTTTCTTGTGAGCACCTGGATGATGGCCGTGAGTCATCTTGTTCTGGTTTTTCATCCTCCATGTTTTCAGATGGAAGCTCTACATACTGCTTCCCTGTCAAACAAAACAGGTACTGCGCTAACACATACCAAGCTATTTCTGCATAAAATGGATATCGGAACTTCTGTGGAACCTGAAACAAGTAATTTTATCAGTTAAAATAATAAGACAAGTAATTTTATAAGTTAAAATAATGATATATATACTGTGAGCAAAACTTACGAAGGATTCCCTCACTCCCCTATCAGGTTTTTGAAGTGTACTATCTGCCCTTGTAATGATCCAAGATGAATAACCTTTCTATATGGATATTATATGCCTTTTACAGCTACCATTATTGTATGAACTCTGGTTCATTGTTGAAGGCCATAATGGCCCCTTTAGCAGTTTAAATCAACTGTCATTTTGTGGGTGGCAGTCTCATGGACAATCATGTCACATCTCCTATTTTTATATATCTATACATAGCATCTTATATCTACACATTGTGTCTATTCTTGTAAAGTTTAATTACATCAGACAATGTAATAGACATCAGGCAGACAGAAAGTTATTTCTATATACCTCAAACTTTGTTTTCAGGAGTATAGATAGTAAATATCCTTGATTTCTTTTTAATTAATGACACAACGATGTCAATGAGTCAAGCAAAAAATAATTTCAATTTTCAAAGTTCTGTAATTACTACACCCAAGGGACCACTTTAAAACGTTCCATGTCAATAACTTGTGAAATAGTTGAGGCTCTAGCATATTTAAATAATGCTGAATGTGCTAAAAAAGATTTTTGAGGTTTGAGGTACCCATGGTTATCAAGCCATTAAATTTCAAGCTACTGAAGTTTTACTGTTCTTAGGTGTAGAAGTCGAAAAAAATCTGGTACTGCCATCTTGAATGTCAAGTTGCAAAGCAACTTGCACACCACACTAAGTGAGGTGTCCTTACGGCAAAGGTGGTTTCAGGGCAAAAACATTCCTTTGGTTTTTTTTGGTTAAAAGGTGTTTTTTGCAATATTTCCATTGCAGGCATTATTATATTGGTGATAAAAGCTGGAATGCTGGGAGAGAACCATCAACCTTGGGACTGAAATAACTTACATGTGTTCTGTCTTCTATCTCTGACACCCGTAACTGGTTCTCCATGTTGTAATTGTGTAGAAAGTTACCTCCAAACACTAGAGAGTCTTCAGGTGTATAAACACCATGAATCCATCCTATAATAAACAGAAGTGCTTCGCAAGCACATAATACGACCGCAGCACGTTGAAATGTGAAAGGTGGACAAAAGATCTTTTGGG
>JAULBM010334789.1:0-12852 GCA_032357055.1 Geukensia granosissima
GTATGTCTTATGGACTGTGATTTGTTCGGTAATTGTGTTATATACTTTACTTGACTATTTGTTGAAATTTGAGCAGTCCCTCTCGTCACGATTATCGCGGCTTTGTGTTGGACATTTTTAAATTTCAGCTGTAATTTTCTTCCTCTGGGTATCCCATATCACAGGTCATTGTCCGGTGAGCTGTATAGCAGAAAAATTTTAACAATTAACTATCGTTAATAAGTCAAAGTGTCAGGAAACAAACAGGCTGTAAAATTTTGGTAAAATCTCGTTTGGTTAAATTTAAGCAAGCTTAAGCCATGTTTTGACATGGGATTTCATACGTTCCCTTATAACTGGAAAATTATGTTGTATGCAGTACATTTTGAATGGAAATTCTTAAGTATATTTTCCCTGGGCTTAAGCCGGTTGGAATATGTCGTAATTTCTGAGTTCAATTTAAGGTTAACAATGTTGATAATCTTCACTTAAATTTCTTGTTTTTGCCGCTGTTTTGTTTCTCTGTCGTCATTGTCCTTGAAATATTCAAATTTAACTTTGGTTTCTTGATCGGTTTTTTTTTTGGGTTTTCACTAGCAAACAGCAACTGCGAGTACTCTGTTGTGGTCGATACTTTTGTTGTATCTTTTATTTAGTTTTATTTGTATTTGTAATGGTTTTCAGTATTGATCTCAAATGTTAAATCTATTTCAATCGATTTTTTAATGTGTTTGATTTTTATTGATGTTTTGTCACAACAACTGCCCCAGGTAAGGCGGAGGGTTGAGCGTTCACCAACAAGTTTAACCCCGCAACATTCTATATGTACCTGTCCCAAGTCAGAAACCTCTAACTCCAGTGTTCAAATTATCCGTTGTTCTTCCCGTTTTATGTTCTACCTATTCACGACACACTGAGCTAGGTTTTGCTAACATTCTAAGTCTTTGGGCAATAGAGTTATAGTGTAAGTCTATCTGTTTCCTGTTTTATCACTGATCCGACAGGTAAAAAGGGGAGGGTTGAGTGTTCACAAACTGGTTAAACCAAAGCCAGGAATCTGAAGTCTAGTGGTTGTCGTTATTTAATTAGTCATTTAATGTTATTTCTTCACCATTTGTGCAATAGATTTGGTCGATTATCTTTTTTGTGTATAGTTTCACATTTTGTATTTCGGGGCCTTTTACAGCTTCCATTATGGCATGAACTCTGGTTCACTGTTGAAGGCCTTAATGGGACCAGATGTAGTTTAAAATCTCTACGGTCATTTGGTGGGTGGGTGTCTCATAGACAATCATGCCACATCTCCTATTTTTATATTGATCATTTAATTTCTTTCCTTTTTCATTCAATGTATGTTATAAATTCACCAAAAACAGCTTCTACACACACAAGTAAGTGCGGAAATATTTGCATGTCATTCATATTTTGCTATCATATGCATTAAAAAATAACACCAAAAACCATACAAAAACACAACCACATCTTTAAGTTTAATGCATATAATAGAATTCTAAAATTTTAATTAAAGAGGTAATATGTGAATTGCTTGAATTGTTACATTGAATTATACGTATGGACATCGGATTGCGATTGCTTTAACAATGAAACTCAGAACAAAAAAGTAACTGTTTTTTTTTCATAAATATATAAGATGGTAGACAAATCCTTACAATATCGAAACTTACATGATAGTTAGTTGCAAATCTTTAAACACGTTAGGTGTTAAACGTGTCAAATTGTTGTTTTTCAAATCGCTGTAATACAAGACCATCACATATATATGGAGAATAGGTATGTCTATCAATGCGTATTATGAAATAAAAAAATGATGAAAATTTCAAGTATTTTTTTAAAAGTTGAATGTCTCAAGTGTGTTACGGATACCAATCAATTACTGTTATATCTGCTTAAAATAGAAGTTTACGAATTTTGATGTGCTATATACGCATGAATAAAAAATTAAACACATATAAATACAAATTATATTACAGTTACTGAATAATTTCAACCTTCTGTTCGTATTTTTTGCAACAGAAAAAAATAAACTTTTTAAAATGAGTCCAGAGTAGATAACCCATGTGAGAGATCACACGTGCATAGTCCAACGCCACAAGAAAAGTTTGAGAAATAAACTAAAAGATAAAACGAAAACAAAAAAGAACAAAAGTTATGAATCGACAGACTACTTTACAAAACAGGAGTAGAATCAGGTTCTCCGGAAGCATAAGCATCCCCTGTCATTATTGGTTATTTTTATTTACACTTGTTTTAACTAGAACTTTTCTAAAGTGATATTTTCCGGTCGCAATGGCAGTCAAATAAAGCTGCCAGGTTTTTTTCAACTGTGTTTTGGATCTTTTGTCTCTTGTTTATTTGCTATTGTTTCCGTAATATAAATAAACTCCAAAAGTTAAATCTCATGCAGTTGATTTTTAAAGTTTGTATAAGGTTGATTACTCACAAACGGGGTTGATTCTAGAAAGAAAATACTTGTACAAAATTAAATCTGGATTAATATATTATAATTGCTTATCTTATGGTATAATCATTTTTAAGCATTTATGGAGGATAAACTTTTTCAACATTTAAGGAATTAATCATTGCCACAGGGGGAAACTCCAACAAATTAATTTTATAAAGGATTGCACTATGAAATAGATCTGTTAATGTCGCAAGAAAATTAGATCAGTGATCCTGACTTTTCTTTTTTTTCTGATAATATATGATAAAATCTATCTTTTAGTGTTTTATATTGGAATTTTATAGTTTTATGTTCTTTATATCAAAAAATGTAGTTTTACCCTATATAATTAACAGAAAATTGAGGATTTTGCACAACCTGTTGCTTAAAATCAAATTTGGTGACATAGCCATTTGATTGTTATTTTTGGAATAGCATAATATAAGTTATCTTTTGAAAAAATATAAGAAAATTCTACCGATTTTTTTATATAAACACCCGAACCTCCTTAATTTAATTATATGTGCGTTTCCCCTTTTGTATTTAATTTACATAAAAAGATAGTATTATCCCACGTTTTACACTATGCAAAAGCGTTTTACATAATATTATCTGCCCTTGAATTTCTCTACGGGGATTTAACGTTGAGGGTTGGCCATGTTTGTTTTCTAGCGGGAACGCTGAAAGTTGACATAGATAAAGTAATTTGAAACATAGCGCACATCTTTTATATTTTTCCCCCTTTTGCGATACATATCACAGAAAAACTTTAATAATTACACCTTATCTAAGTATCCTGGATTCTGATTGGTTCTCAGCCAGTGTATTTTATGCATATTTTAGCGAATTGGCTAAATTTTTCTTCCCGCGACTGGTATTTTTCGCAAATACCGCTCCTTGTCATTATATACCTGTTTACAATTTTCTTCAGGCGCGCAACTAAGCATTTTTGCAGGTTATTTAGTCCTAGTTCAATTACTTAATTATAACGCAGTTTTGATAAAGTATACTAGCGCGTGCAATGGACCACTTCCGACAAATAAATCTACAATTTTATAATGTAAATTCCCCGTAGAGATTACAAATCTCGGCGCAGCTTAAAATACACCATAATTGATAAAAAGTATTATTGCAAGTTATACTTGCACTTTTTTCAATTTACAGGATAAACACTATTTTAATATGAGTAAGACACCGCCTTTAAAGAGGACGGAGCACGAAGGAATTATATGTATCTCCGAAGTAGTCAAAATATGTGTTCATATCTTTTTTCAGAGCGGGAATTTTTGCGTCGAAAATTGATTATTCCTTTCTGTTTTCATTAATGATTCCCTATAACTGAATAAAAAAACTTTCATTTCTGATACACTTTATGTATTTACTTCTACTTTTGTCACAAATAATTTTGAAATGAAATTATAGATTGTTCCGATGTGACATCACAACGTTTATATTGTGATTTGAGAGTTTTAAAAAAATCGAACTTCTATTGTTAGTTTAACATCATAAGCAGGACAAGCTTGCAATGATTTTTAAAAATCCATAAACAGAGGAAAAGAAGTTAAATCTTGTTTTGCCTTGGTAATATTCGAGTACACCCTTAATGAAACCCACTAAAATATTGTACTATAACAATATTATAATTGATTTTTAAGAAAAATGATAACTAGCTTGCCATTAACATGATTAAGTGGATTTCAAATTATTAATTTACACTAATATCATTATATGCTTATTTAAACTCTCTCGATTTTCGTAAAAATTTCTTTTTACCATACATGTGCTTATTACTTAATTTTAAAATTTATTCTGAAGAAAAATGAATAAAGAACACTGTTGAGTTGTACAAGTCTCTCATTGTCCCAGATTTTGTCTTTAGTGGAACCTTAAGATTTGTTGACTTGTTTGTGTTTTTTGCAATACAACTACCTGGACCGGAACCACAATTATTTGCTGTAGTGCAGCGACGAATTATTTTTTAAATTGCACCACAGCAATCTTGACTCAAGTAATCAATCTTTTATTCAAAGTATAGTGCAAGTTTCATAATAATTCAATTTTGGAAAAATATATTAGTGCTAACTTAAAATATTGGCAATAATGTGTCTTGAAGGGAAAAAAATTATTTTAGTATTCTTCCTGCACCTGAAATTGGACTTTATGATAATGATCAAATCACAACGTATATGTCAGACTTGCATGAATTCTTCACAAAATCAACTACTTTGACACTTATGCTCCCTTTTTATAGTGAGAGAGTTGTAAATATATCAATATAGAGTAGGGAAAAGAAAAATGGCAAAAAATATGCTATTTTAAAGGGAGCTATTTTTTTTTACCTAGGTACATTATTGTAATTAAATTTACTAACTTGCTCGGGTTTTTCTGCGGCATTATTACGAACAATTTTAAGGATTGTAAATGCTGTTGTTGTAATATAATTTTAACTGCCCTGTTGTGTTTATAAAAATCCAAGATTTGTTTTGTTTAACATTTAATATTGGTTGGCATTCCTTCTAGGTAAAAATGGATGTTGATCTGTAAGGGTATACTGGCATGCCGCAGTGATTTCAAATATGGTTTCGTATCCTGAGCCTTCAACCATGATTTTGTGATATTCATCTGAAAATGTTACATTTTCATGTGCATTGTGTATAAGGCACTGCCAGTTTGAGAAATTTTTATAGAATTTCATTCAATATGAGTTTTCTTTATTAAATTGCCATTAGGGAACGACCATTTAACTCATAGGGGATAATGGTTTTTCACAAAAAAATTCTGATGCCCAACCATGAAAAAATTTCTCGACAGGCAGGCAACAAAAAAAAATAATTTGATGCCGTTCCCACCATATAGCGTGATGTTAATTTTTAAAAAAACAAATTGTTACTAATTGCTTGCAACAAATTAAAAAGTTGTTAGTTTCAGTCTTGGTTTTACAGATGGATGGAATATATGATTTCAGGTTTTATTTGCTTTGATTTGGGCATAGACATACGGTCTTTATCAATTTTATGAAGGAGAGAACTTGTCTTCATCGGTAGAAAATCGGGTAAGTTGTGATTGGAAGTGTTATGATGCTCTGTGTATTTTTTAACAAAATTTTGTTCGTACCTATCATGTTGAAGTCTTTCGGGTACGAGTGACCATTTATGCCTGACACACTGAACAACCCAGAGATATAAACTCCCTTCTCAACGTATCGTGGGTTTCATTATATCGTGGATTCACGTACTATTTCGACTGAATTCAGACGTCGTTGCCAATCAGAAATTTTTATGTCACGATACTACCAGTATAAATAGTTGCTGGCATTGATAGGGTTTATATTTTGAATATTAAGGTTTTCAGTATGTATTTCTATAAAATTATTTAGTTGATGAAACGTTGTTTCCTTAGCAACAACTTAACATATGTTTTGGTTGAAAATTTGCAATATTCCCAACTTCAAATGACAATAAAACTGGGTTCGGACGCTTTATTTTTTATCTTTTGACACTGATAGAAAAATTGATTTAAATACTAAAGTCTTTCTGGAAATGTTGCGTTTGGCCTTTAAGTTAATTTTCATTGACAATTTCATATTAAAAATGCTGTATATATTTAACAACAATTTCATATTAAAAATGCTGTATATTTAACAGCAATTTCATATCAATAATGCTGCATATTTTTGTTAAAAACAAAAAATGATTTTAACATCTATAATTGTTTTGGCTTAAAATCTACATGCTAATATTTACACAAAAGCTAACAATAAAAACGAATTACAAAAATACACCGCAAAACATAAATGAAATAATTGTTAAAATGTTGAGCAAATTTTAAAAAGATTTTTCCTTTAAGATGCTCTAATTTTAAGATTAATTTTAATTACCCTTAAATAACTGTCTCAAGAAATCAGACTGTAATTAAGTGGTAACTGTTACATTTCTAATCATGCAGCTCAACTGCTTGTAGGGTAAACCAGTTTCTTTTACATTAGGCAAAAATATTTTACTCGACACCTTCTCAGTCCAAAAAGTAAAACACTCAAATACGAAATGGATTGACTTTATTGTAAAAACATGATTAGCTTTCAGCCCTCCGTTACTGTAAAAGGGCGAAGAAATCGTAGTCGTATGACTTAAAGAAGAATTTAACCTGTTTAAGCCCTTGTTTCAAAAATATATTGCGCATCTCACATGCAACCATTCTACAGAAAAATCTAATAAATAAAAATTAGTTGTTGTTACATCATTGGAACAGATTTTTAAACCCCTGGTTGGAACCACTGCATCAAAATCAATTCCGAAAATGTATTGGTTTTCTGCGGGCTTTATGCAACCGTGCTATTATAAAATTAAAAGCACAGTTTCAAATGATGTGCTGTACAAGCGAAGCATGATAAAACCACAGCATGCTGACAGGTGAATGGTTAACAAATGAACATTTAGGTTAGTGTGACACTGATTTTAAATTGACACTATAATATGGTGGACACTGTTATGTGCTAGACATAATAGAGTGTTCAACACAGTAATATGACTGTATTTATTATAATTTTGACCCTCATTGCCCTCAAAACCGTCATAAGTTTTGTTCCATTATTAATTAGGAGAAATTTGGGAAAATTCCATCAAAATCATATGAATGCAAAATTTCCATATCATACGAAATGGACTTAGGAAACATTAAGAAATGGAGAAAAATCATAAAAATAATTGATAGTGCTCATTGAAACAAATCAAATGAAAACTTAAGGATTTTGCTTTCACCAGAGCTCCTGCACTCGCCCTTCTCAAACATTTGCGAGTAGTGAAATTTCTGAAAAAAATGTGTCTGTAAGATATGCCAAATTAAGAACATATTTATTTTTGTATTAAGACATTATTTGCAGGATATGTAATGCAGTAATTGTTGGGCAAAACACTGCAAAATTACTTAGACTTCCAATAACGAACTGTACCACTGTCGTTACTCGAAAAATTCGGGGACTAGAAGTTTTTAATTATAAGTATATCTATTTATTGTATCCTGGCCATATAGTGTCATGAAATTCTGTCCAGACTAGTTATGATCTGAAAAAATGTCTGCTTGAAGCAAATAGATCAAAAACTAAACAAGGAGAAATACGACCATCCATGTTCCATTTATTTCTTAGTACTATAATATTTAGATTTCGGATTTCCGTAATATTTCAGGAAAATCGAAATCCTTCAATTGGCCCTGCATCATTATATGTAGAGACATGCTGCGAAATTTTTCAGATGTAGTACAAAAACTGTTCGGGGAGATAGCCGGAAAAGTCCTGATCACGTTTAATCCGGACGGACAGGAGTAAATTAATATTCCTCCGACAAATTGTCGAAGGGGACTTAAAACCCAAGCTCTCATTGAGATTTATTTTTCATCTCATGCAAAATCGCATTTTTAACCCATCCCCATCTTATTAAAAAATTGCGACAACCTCGGTGTTGTAATGGTTAGCGTGCTCGCTTCTAGTGTAGACGGTTTTGGTTTGATCCCCTGATGGAGTAAGAGCAACGACTGGTCGGCGCGGAGTCAGAAAAATGTGTCTTTGTAAAGTTGGGTGTCTTTTTGTGGATTATTGCTTTTGTGAGGTAGCACGTTAAGATCTGACTGAGCGTGTCGGTCTAGTACAAAGCAGACTTCATTCAACATCATTCATTAATATGTTTTCGTCCTGAGTATGCATGAAACAATAGCCATTGGACGTAAAGCAACTTTCAAGCAATCACATGAATCAATCAATACAAAAATCTTAAAATCGGTAAATCCTACAAAAAATGCTTGAAGTAACTTTTGTTGCATTTATCTGAAAAATCATTTTTAAAAAACCGTCAAAATAGTATGAGAAATGAAAAATTTCAAAAACAATGTGTGGCCATGTTTAGACCTGTTTATCGCAATTACGGTAAGAGATGGATCATAAGGTATGTGGCTTGTTATGTTGACTTGTCTACTGGAATACAAAGAAAAAACTATCAAAATTGGACATATAAAAATAACGTACATTTGAAAATAAAAAAATCTCAATTTAGTTACTGACCATTAGACTATATCATCCAAAAACCGTTATTTCTTATTGGGTATAGTTGAGTTAACTTTTCAAATGGAACCATGCAAATGATCAAACAAGTACAGTTATTACAAAGAAACTTTACTTTCTACGGACGCCAACGACATGCCCATAGCAAATGCGACCAAAGAAATTTTGCGGTCGTGTAAAAGGTAGCGGTCACAAGGTCACAAACGTGTACGAAAGGAGACATAAAAAAATTCCTATCATTGGTTTAAAATTGCAAGGATACTAATACCGAGTAATATTTAAAAACCCTTTAACCATCATAAAACATAATGGCAGCTGAAACCCCCAAAATCAATTCCACAAGGGTCATTGTGACAATATATCGTCATACAAAACGATAAACTATGTCACAGATAGTAATATCGACGTTGATATAACATAATATGTTCGCAAATGATAAAATATTGAAATTTAATATAGTTACCATATAAGTTAATATCTGCATTCTAGGGTTTATTTCATTGAGATACCAGTTACAAAAATACTTAATATTTTTTTTTATTTCAGCTGTGTCACAATAATGCTAAAAAAAGACATTTATTATAGGAATTTGGTCAATCATGATTTGAGTATTCTGTTTACAAAACTACAAAGGATTTTCCTAAAAAAAAGTCCCTAGGTGAAATGTATCAATAAATGATGGGAAAATTCGTAGAAAAAGAACGAGGGTCGTTAAGGCCCATTTTTGGCCCAAGAATTTGGCTAAAAAAAGAAAATTGACTAATATCTATCATTTTATATTTTTTGTATTGAATAAAGTCTATAAAAGGAAAATCCGACAGAATTTTAAGTTTATCTAGTTCTACAATGGTCACATGACAGATAGAAAATGCTTTAAATCTGGAAATACAATGAACTAAGAAATTAATTAAGTTGATGCAGTATTTGATACTATTTTGTCGATTTTTATAAAGATCACACAAAAATATCACAAACAAACTTTGCACAATTAAAGATCTTTCAAGTGCAATTATTAAGTTAAAATATCCTCGTGATGTTTTTGTGCGATCATATCTATTTTGAAAAAACACCTCCAAAAATTGAGTATTTTTTACAGAAAATGTTAAAGTTTTGTCAAAATAGTCAATTATACCCTTTCATTTTGTCGAAATGACGAAAAGTATACAAGAAAAAGTAACGAATTATTAAAAGATGATTATTAAATAGCATTTTCACAACAACTTATTATTGTTTGACAATATCAAAAATTTGGGCTTAGTATGGGGCTTAACGTACCTACTCCATTGGCCTTTTTATACAAAGTAAATTCTAAAATCATGTGAAAAAGATTGATTGATTGATTGTTGGTTGGTTAACGTCCAGTGCCAAATATTTCATGCATTTTCAGGACGAGAACAGGTTCAACAAGTACAATATCGAAAAAGGGGTGCAATGGGACACAAAAGGGCAACGGTTTTTGACTGGAAAAAAGAAGTGATGGGTAGGGACATAAAATTTAGCCTTTTGTAGCGGCATGAACCCATTCTTTTCGAAAGCAACAAAAAGGGTCTTTTACGTGCGAGGAACGTGGCATTCTCCAAACACGGCACCCAATATGGTCCACGGCTAGGCTTTCTGTAAAAGGTCATAGACATATGCATGCTTTCATATTGTTATATAAGATGTTTACGATAAAAAGGATATAGTGACAAATATTATTTGTATAACATTTTTGTTCTGCTTGTTCTGAGATGTGCAGTCAAATTATTGATCGAATTCCATACGTGTATTATTTGTATATATTTCTTGTATGTAAAAGTTATCATATGATTATGAACTCATTTAGGGACATATAATTTGATTAAACCGGGAGATTACTCCCATAGAAATCATGTTATTGATTGATATGATAGACCTTAATCTTTAATATAATTCATAATTTAGTAAAACAACAGTTGTCCAAACCCCTTTCAAAATTTCCATTTGAAACTTAGCTTTTTTACATAATTCAGAGGGTAAAAAAGCTTTAACTATTTAAGAGTTATTTCCCTTTGGTATTATATAAATAATTCTTTTTGCTCTATTATAAAGATATTGGATGTATTCATTTTGTTATTACCTTATATTATCTCATTTAACTCCAGAAATGCAAGCAATTAGTATAAGTCATTCTGATTATTTAAAATATAAAATACGACTGTTAAAATCATGAAAGTCGCCTGAAGAGACCCCTAACACAAAAAAATCATAAAATACTATTATTGTTCATATTGTTGTTGAAAATTTTATATATAAAATCTTTTATGTAGGACCCACTGCCTGACCCTTTCATAGAAGCACTGATAAAGAAGAAATTCAGAATATGATAGATTTGTATGCGCTGATATTGCTTCATATGAATATTATCCTGCAATAAACATTATTTTAAAAAAAATATGTTCCGTTCGTTTATATTCATATCTTTTAAATTGATTAAATGTATTTCAATTACTAAATGTAATGAGTAGAAATTTGCATCAAAATCAGAAGTTAACATTAAATGAAGTCTTTAAAATGTCTAATATATAGCATATTTATTCATATTTTGTTTAACATTTTTGGTATGAAATCATCTTATTAAGGATTTCGTGCTTTTGTTAATTTCACGACTTATAACTCTGACCTTAAGAGATGAAAATTTTTTGGGTAATGAAAAGCTTTTTAATACGTTTCAAATTTGTGGGGTAATTCTTGCGGTTGTAGAATTAATGCTATGTGAATTCTTTATTAAATATAATGCTTAATCCAGATTATTTTTTTATATAAAGTTAATCTTATTTTTGCAATTTGTGGTAAGATTTCATGAGTTCATGGACATATGCCATTTTTCATAAAATTATCAAAATTTAATTATGTTGACCGTCAATTTCGTTTTGAAATTCTTAAAGTAGAAACTATATATAATAACAAAATATTAATGAGAAATTAAAAGGTTTTAAATGGCCACAAAAGTTTTCGGATGTTTTAATTAAAATAAAGGTAAAATGGATGTGTTATACATTTATGATTCTGATTTAAATTAATCACATAAAACTTTTTATTTGTTTCGTTTTTAATCTGTTATTCATTTTGTCCAAAAATAGCACGATTGAAAACTTCTTTTAGCGTGTAAAAGTTATCGTGCATCATGTAGCGTGCGGTTTGTGTTAACCGTGTAAATCGTGTAAATGTGTGCGTAAACGAGCGAATAATATGCGTGTCGGTGGGTACCATTTACGTTTGAAGGAATGTATATCATATACATGTGTCACTGACCTAATGTTTATGGTGAATTTTTAACTTTGGTCTTGACAGGATATAGAATTTGGCATGCTGATTCATTTAGATTCAGTTTGTTATGAAATTTTACATTTATGCATGGTCATATTTTTGTTCTTGATATGTCAGGTTGTTTTAAACAGTTAATATATTTAAGCCAGACAGTTAAGTCACTTTTTTGGTCCAAGAATTTGGATGAAAAAAGAGACAAATATCTATTATTTTGTACCGTATGCATTAAAAAATGTCTTTAAAATGAAAATCCAATAGTTTTTTTTATTAGTTTAATTTGCACTACAACCGTCATATGGCACATGGGAATCGATGTAGATATGCAAATACTAAGAAAATTCTTGTCAGATACAATATTTAAGGAAATTTCAACGATTTTAATGTTGATCGCCAAAAACATCAGAACCAATGTTTGCTGACTTCTAAAGGTACAAAAGTTTACTTAAAATAGACTTATGATGTTTTGTGTAATCATATCTATTATGAACAAAACACTTTCACAAATATAGTATTTTTACGGAATTTTACATTCTTGTTTAAAAGTTAAAATATACCTTGTCGTTTTGTCGAAAGATGGAAAGTATGTGACATGCAGTATGAACAATTTGACAAAAAAGATTTTTTTGGAAGGAAACAGAAAGCGGAAGTTCAGAATCGGACTTCAAAATTTATCATCAATGCGATTTTTTTATTTGTAACTGATTCATTTTCTAACACAATTAATCCATATTCGCTCTTAACAATTAGTATGTCCTATAATTGTTAAATTATTTTATTAATTGCAGAATGCAGCATTTACGGGTTGTGCTTTCATAAGAACATGTATTTTTGTGTATTTTTCAATCAATTACAAGTCAACAGTTGATTTGTAAATATTTTTCTTTAATTATAAAATCAAATTTTATCTTCAGTGACCATCTTGGAATGACTTAAATGGTTTTTAATTGCCGTGATCATGTGTTTATTTTACACATTAAATATCTCTTTAAAATGTATGACTTCATACAGAGCCTTCTACAGAGAAAAGAGAAGAAGTTGGCTCAATCTTTTGGTTTCACGTTCCGCTATATAG
>JAULBM010334800.1:0-12852 GCA_032357055.1 Geukensia granosissima
TAACCAAATTTCATCAAATTTAAGGTTTCCGTTCAATAACTTTTGACAACATTGAAGGAATGATTTGAAATTTGGATTTGTAGTTGGGGACCGCCAAGTTCAGATCAAGTTCGAATTTGGCGCATGTTGCTTAAGCCCTTGAATAGCCAAATTTCATCAAATTTGAGGTTTACGTTCAATAACTTTTGACTACATGAAAGTAATGATTTGAAATTTTGATATGTTGTTAGGGACCACCAAATACAGATCAAGGTGGCGGATAGCACCTTTGGCGGGGGCATCTGTGTCCCATGGACACATTCTATTCTAAGTTCCTTGTTTGTGTTTCTTAATATGATCTCAGATTTTCCGTTGAAAATATTTACAAAAAACTGTAAGATTACCTCATCTGTTCTTTTTAAAATTTATTCTTATATTGCAGTTCATCGTATAAAATAGTCATACCTTCATAACTTGTGCAAACATTATGGAATCGTCGTCTTTAAAGCCATTACCTAGAATTAACGACCAAGTAACGTATATAATTTTTAGAGATACAGCACAGTTTAATAAGTATTTTTAAAAACTTTTATTTCGAAAATATATTTTTTGTTTTCCTAACTTTCGTTGACATGAAAACCGCTCAGACAGGGATATATTGCTCCTCGGTTGAAGTCATCACTCCACTGAATTTTTATGGTCGACACCACAATCTTGTTGGCCGGTATGGAAAATCCTTTTCACAGATGAAAACGGAACTTTTCCTGTGAAGTTGCGGAGTAAACCAAAAATAGGCTGTTCGCTTTCTCTGCCTGGAGGTTGTGAGCCCGTGAAACCTTCCCCTTTACCCCGAAATGACTAAAACTGTATTGGAAATTGGACAATGCAGCGGGTGTCTTTAAAAAGGCAGGAACTGCTTACCCTTCCGGGCCACCTGAGTTAACTCAGGTTTTTGTTTTCGTAGATCAACATTTTTCATAGTTTTATGTTTTTAGTTTTATATGCATGTCATGTTCCGTCTTGTTCTTGCTCTCGAGATTGCCGTGTCTGTCGATAAACTCTTTTGCTTTCTGCCCCCTTCGTTTAATGAGTTTTGTTCGTCTCTTATAAAGGGACTGTGAATCGATTCACCCAATATTGCTTATTACTCTGGCAACGTATGCACAATAGGATTCCAATAGCTGTTAATCATTTTGACATATGAAAATGCCAAATGTAACTTTCATTTGAGAACTGGTTAACTATTTCAGTATATTCGTTTTGTTACATCAAAGTCTCTGATCGATAAGCAATTCAACATATTACATGTTTATCAGTTTGAAATTCACGATCCACGCATTACAAACTTTTTTTGTGGGACTCTTTATAAATAAGTTAATGTTAGCAAGCAGTTCAACTTGATTCTCAGTTATGATATATTCCTTAACTTATATATTTCTAAGTTATTTGGATGCTGAATCTTGCAGAAAATTTTTTTTGATGAAAAAATAAAAGGTTTTGGTTGCCAGACCTTCTATTCTCTCTTCTATACTAAATAATATATGCCATGTTCTCTATGCAACGCCACTATTCAATGCGTCTACAAATAGTGGATTTAATTTTCTTTCGTTAATTGCAAATGATTTCAAGCCTTTAAAGATATGAATATTAAAATTGAATTATAATATGCACAAAGCTTCGTTTGAAGAATTTGGATGACAATCGCGTATGGATTTGTCGAATAGCAAACACTTGTGAGAAATGTTCAGCAGGAATATATTGGTAATTGATAATAAACCCCATTGGGTTAATCAAAGACATACAAACAACAATACAAAAATACACAATAACTGAACACAAATACAAAAAGTCATGTGTAATTTAATTGAAATATATCAGACATTTCCAGATAATATGTATTTGGCCAATATGGATCTCGTAATGGTATATAAAAATAAATAAGATTATATAACCTCTTACTGTTGAGAAATAACTAATGAAAGATAATGTGAAAACAAAAAATAACATAATTTTCAAGAGAAATCACTTCATTTGGGTTTAGAAGTTTATGAATACATAATCGGCACAAGGCCTGACTCAAATTTTATCTTATTAGGAATCACAAACGAATTACCTGAAACAGATAAGGTGTGTAACGCTGGATGTTCCCGCAGAAATTCTTTCAATGCATTTGCTCCAGCAGTTTGAAGTTTGTTTTCTGCCAAGTTCTGTATAATTTAAATATATATATTTCAGTTTTTAAAAATATTGATCTATGAGGGGGCGGACAGGATTACACTTTCCACCTCAATCCCCTTTCTACCACCTCTCCCCAGTATGTAATCTCCCAAATAACCGATCTCCCATAAAGCAGTTTTTTCCTTTTTGGAAATTATTTTTTGTACCCACTTTCATTTCTACCATACCCACTATTCCTTCTCCCAACATTCCTCCCTTCATATCCAATCTCCCTTTTAAGCTGTTCACCAGCTCCTGTGACAAGTAAGGTAAACATATTATCTTTTACTTTCTTATTCGGTTTCCGCATAACATCTAGAAGATTGAAACAATTGCCGCAATTTCTTACAATATACTCCTTCAATGCCATTAATTTTAAGTTCTTGATAATGAAATACTTTAAAACATATAAAATACTGTAGAAATGTTTATAAGTACGTTTGTATTACCAAGTATGTCAGAGATGTGTTATCCCTTAGTGCTTCTACTAACGCTGTTATTCCACTAGCACCCATATCATTTCCAGACAAATCCAGGCGTGTTATGGACTCGTGTAGCTGTTTAATAAAGAAGTAAGTATTAATTCTACTATATATAACTTTATTTAATATTAATCAGAATAAGAATGCTAGGCAATGACCGTTTTTAAAGGTGATTAAAACAAAAGCATATTGCAAAAAATTTTAAGAAAATTAAGAAATAATTCATGGCAGCCATAAGTTTGTTGGTGATTTTAACATGGGTTGGAGTTGTTTTCACATAAATTTTATGCCGAGCGTTAGCAAGGTCATGGTGAGATCCCTGTTGATAAAACATTAAGCCTCTTAACACGAGTTGTCATCAAACAAAGTATGTCTGACGATTTAATACTGTGTTGCGTTGACCAAAGTATGTTTGGTTCTACCAGCAACGATGTATTTGTAGTCTTTCTCCGTTCTTTTTGAAACCAACACTGAATCCGATCCTTTGCTCTTGATTTGAGAAGTGCGTGTGATATTGCTGTATAGAGTGTGGAAAAGTCAGATGTTTTGATGCTGTTCGAAGAAGACAGAGATCTTGAATTTAAACATTTTCAACAGGCCTTTGGATTTTTTTAATTCAGGTTATTTTTACATTAGGTTTTGTGATTTTTTGTCGTTTTGTTTCAGGGTAGGGGGATTGAGAGCTCACAAACATGTTTAACCCCGCCATACACTTTCTGTGCCTTCCAAAGCCATAAACCTGTAATCCAGTTAATGTCGTTGTTTTTTATGTTTGAATGTTACTAGTTACATTTTATACTTATTTGGCCGATTAATATAACATATGATTTTCTTAACATTTTATTTTGGAGCCTTTTACAGCTCGTCTTATGGTTTGAATATTTGTCCATTGTTGACGCCTTAGTGTATCCTGTAGATGTTTGTTATTTATACGAAGGAAGTCATAATTAACGACGTAAATTTGAAGAAAGATGTATTTCTGATATCTCTTCATTTTAAAGACTAGACTGGCCATTTAAAATTTGGCTTAAAATACAAACAAAACGTTGTCCTTCCTTGATTTTATAACAAGGCATCGTTCCTTTTTGTTTTCGTTTTATCTTTTAGTTTGTTTCAAATTTGTCTCTTTGAACTAGGCACTTTTGATCTCTCACATGGGTATTCTACACTGGACTATACACATTTCGGCGTTTGTATAAACAAAATTAAGGCCTCACTTTAGTTTATAAATAACAAAATAAATACTTAACCATTAACGGGATTGACAAAGCTTGTACACCGTTCGATCCTAAGTTGTAGTTTGGTAGAATCAATTCCACGCTGTCTGGAGCTTCCCAGTACAGTCTGACTGGTACTACTCTATGTCTGTTACAAGCCTTTTCATACATCTTTTGCATAACCTTTGGCCGATCCAACTTTTGCCTTCTCTTTTCTGTAATATTTGTTTTTCTTATGGTTAACCCATGATAAGTAGTACGTAAAATGTAAAATATCAAAAACACAAGTTTATGTGTTTCTTTTTGTGTAAAAGCAAAGTAAAGCCTTACCTTCTGAAATTAACAGCAACGTGTCGTCTGTTGAAAAGGTTGGACGGCTGAAGCTACATTTATCAGCAGAAAGTCGTTCCATTTCATTTCTAACTAAAAATCACATCTGTGATTTGTTTTTATTATTTCGAACCCATTGCATACATGTTACCTCATTTTAATGAAAATTCCCAAGTTTTCAATATCATCTGTATGAATAATGAAATGCGACAACATTAACAAGTTGGTTTTTACAAACAATAACTTTGGTTCAATAATTCGATTGCAGATTACCTTTCCTGCTTTGAGATGGAGAAAATTACTTTTAAAATCGAAATCAGCTATTCAAATACTTCAAGTGTAAATAAGCTTTAACATGATGTCAAACGTGAAAAGAAAAACTTTTTTATCAATAATAAGGTTTGCCACAAGTACGTTTTTTTTTGTTGGACGAAAATACCAGTTAAACATATGAAATTAATATGCTTATTAATTATTAAAGATATTTTACAAATCAAGTACTTGGATCAATATAAAAACCCGCTGTTCCTTTTAAAGAAATAGGATAGTTTCTCTGATCAAAATTTATTGTAAAGCGAACTAGATGACATATGGATACGTTTTATGTGAAATTTGTTTTTTATCCCATATTTCTGCAGATTTTATCTGTTATTGTGATTTTATGTAATAATATACAGGTGTAAAACAAATTAAAATTCGTTTTCACTTCTTTTCGTTAATTTCAATAAATCCCTAACAGTAGAAAGTACATTTAACATGAAATTTACAAAAGGGTGTTTGACTTTAAATCAAACAATATACATATTTTAATCCCTCCAGAATGTTAGAATAACTTTATAGATTTTCCTTTTTTGACTAGAATAATTAAGTAAGCTATTGAAATGTTGTACTAAAAGATCGATTTCGACGTAGGAAAGTCCAATTAGCATATGCAATTCTTTTCATTAATGGCACGTTAAGCTTATTTTTCCATATGATATTATGTGCTTAAATCATATGTTAGCAAAATTATACGGAACAAAGTATGAATGATAATCGTATAACTCAATATTACCACAATTAATTTGATAACTCAGGTTTGGGTTAATATTATCAACGAATTTTCCGATTAAAGAAACCGAAAACAGAATACACAGATGTTGTTTAAAACATAGCTCAGAAATACATTCGTACTAAAAACCAATTTGTGTGACACTTATATGGTTAAGTATTTGGAATTTTTGCAAACCATATAACACGTAAGGTAATTTGAAATAATAAAATGAAACATCCTCCTCAGCTACCTTTACTTCACAGTTTCTTGTCCATACTCCTAGACCACAGTTTATTACCAATGTCGTTATTCGGCTCTTTTTATTTCAAGTTCACATAAGAATTTCAGCAAGTTTTATGGAAGCGCTTGTTTTAACTTCGAATTAAGAATTTAAAACAAACCTACCAGATTCTTGCGTTTTTTCGAAGTCTGTACGTCATGTTGTCTCTTGTTTGGTTTGTTGTTGTCTCCTTACTATGTATCGACTTCTTATGCAGTTGGTTTTTAAAATTTGTTTTTAAGTCGTTTTGTACGGACGTATTAACACCGCCACATACTTTTTTGTGCCTGTCCCAATCCAGGAACCTGTAATCTAGTGGATGTCGTGGTTTTATGTTTTAATGTTACTTGTTTTATATTTTTTAATTATTTGGCCGATAGTTGTTACATTTGAATATCATCAAATAATATCTTGGGGTTTTTACAGCTTGCTGTATGATGTGGACATGTTTCCGTTGTTGAAGGCCTTAGAGCAACCTGTAGAAAATTTTGATATACACGTTTTGAATGGCTGTCTCATAGACAATCAAACCACATCTTTTTTTCTATATTGTACATTTACTTTTACTGAGGGCTGATAACTTGATATACTTTTTAAGCAAGATGTATTTTGTTAAAAAAATGATCGTCACAGATCGTAAAAACTAAATTGACATTACTTTATTCCATGATGGTGTATTTAGCATACTAATGGAATGCATTACTGAGAGATGGGCGCATGGTTATGCATCTTAAATTGGGAAGTATATTAATTCGCCTTTAACGATTATTGAAATTCAGTCCCATCATTTGAAAACCTTTCTTCTTTGAAATATTAACCTACCTCGGAGTTCGTCATCGGGAACATCGTGAATGTCTATGTCTTTTGTATTCTGTCTGGAAATTTCAGTACTAAATCCAATGGTTTCAGTGTCTCTTCGGGATCTTCTAAGTCTGCTCGAGGCGCTTGTTACAGTACGTCGACCTTGTGTTCGACTGTTGGCTGTGGTCGGAGTCTTAAAACAAGCAATGCATAAATATTAATTTTTATTAAGTGTATCCTCGATAGTAATAACGCCCATCCTTAACTGCCCTTTTTAATATTTACTGTCTAGAACACTAAATATGCTAATTCAATTACATGGCATAATTGTTCCGGTGTTTGTTCTATTTGAATCCATCATATCTTAAATCTAATTAAAAATGTTCCCGATTGTATTTTTCATAACATACAATCGTTTTTCAATTTAAAACTAGGACGAAAATCTTCTTTTCACAGAAATCATACTCACCTCCGTCATTTTATGTGAAATTTTTCTGTGTACGTTTTATTTACAAAAACAGTTTTTAATTCTATTGTTCACAACGATTCATTTGTTGCTAAAACAATCAAGATATCTAATCAAGAAAACAAAAAAACTTCCATAGAGCATGAAAAGTGTTTTCTATAGCATATCATTTATGTCATTTTAATTATTATTAAAGTCTCATACTAATACATATGTACATATTTATATGTATGTTAAAAATTGTTCTGTCTGATTTTCAACAGTTCTATAAAACAGCGTCTGTTTAAAACCAATCATTCTTGTAAAAATATCTTTCTTCATTGGAGTTTCGATTGGGTCCTGGTCATATATTATTTTCAGAAATGCGAATTTCTCAATTATAGACATTTCGGCAATTTGGATCGTGTTTTTGCTAATAAAAAGACTGTCGTCACACTCAGACGAAATAATTTCTGCTAAGATATTCAGTTTTATTTTTTTTTAAATTTCTAAAAATGAAAAATTTCCATCGATTGATGTGGCGAATGATTTTTTATACAAATATATGCGAAACCTGCAAAACAAAAACCTAATTTCGTGCATATACAGATTTTCCTTGGTTGTTAGTTTAAGTTGATATTTCTATGGAAACAAGACTTTTTTTCTTCAAATATGATCATGACAAAAGTACGACATGACATTTTGAAATTATATTAAGAACCTGATTTAGGTTCGTGGTTCTACCCCTTAAAACGAAAAAAAGATAATTGGACATATTATCTTAATCATTTTTGAGTGTATGAACGGTGGAATTTCATAATAACAATAATTTTGTCAGATTTTTGTGTGTGGGCAGTTATTCGCAACAACGACAATGGCATTTTATTTCTGCCATTTACTTTATAATTCATATTCATCAGTCATGGTCTGACATGAAATTCATTACATTTTGTTTAACAAACACTTGTTGTATTTGCAACCCCTGAAATTACAGTGGACTACAAAACTTAAAGTAGATGTCCCCCCTATGAATTTGGCTTTCTAATCGGTTAGTTTGGAATTGAGCAGTTCATCTACTTTACCTAGATTCGGATTTCAGTTGTTTTGGTTGTTATACCGCTGATTTACCACTTGAAATGAGTAATACAGCATAACATTATTCACATTATATATCAAACATGGTAAACATGTTTTTTTAAATATACTCCGTAAAATTCAAATGAAACCCCAGAAACATGTGTCAGTAAATCTGTTGTTAACCTGAATTTGTTTATATCTATGCTTTATTCATGTCAAAACGGACGGTTTAAATTTCCTGTTGTCAAAATTCCATATAAATTTGCAATTATGCCCGCTTCTTCGTGCTATAGGTATATTCCAGAGGATAAAACTCGCACACACAAACTCAAGTATACCAATACCAACGACAGATATAACATTGAAAGTTTATAATGTTGTATTTTGTCACCATGTTATAATCAAAAAAATTTACGGATGTAAATGTTTGCTGCTATCATTATCAAATCGCAACTTAATATTTAGCCAAGGTCTAAAACATGGCTCTTCGATCCGCATTGTCAACTGTTTAAAAACTTAAAATTATGGAAATTCATATCATTTATAAAAACAACTTAATTTGCTTGCGAAATTTTTATCCCGGAACTGCGGCACGTGTAGGAAAATGTAAATTTAATAAACTTATAAACTCAAGACTAACAATGAAACACTCTAAAAATCTTATTAATCTATCCTTTGAGGCGGAGACCAGAGAAGAACAATGCAAATCTGAAACCAAGTAAAACATCCTGAATAAATATTAATCATGTTAATAAATAACAAATTAGACCTATAGGTGATAAGACTGTTCATGCGGTCGAAGTGTGTCTTTGTGTCAGTGTTTGTTTGCCAGTAACCTGCTTTACCACTATGGGTGATTTTCCTGCTGTGAGCGGATCTTATGATCTTATACAGAAACCAGAGGATTGCAGAATAAATGTTTGTCACTTATAGTACTTAAAATAATATTTCTTGGCGTACCTTCTCTTTTTTACATGTTTACGAACTTTCCAATTGTGTCATAAACTATTATCTGTTGTCAACAACGTACCTTATCCACACTAGTATCTTCTTGACACAAATATTTTCGGATTCCACTCAAGAAATTTACCTTTTGTATTAAATAGTATCTCAGTACATACCTTTAAAATTATACGTCGTTGTCGAGCTGCTCCTGGTGTATAACTACTGGGTCTTACTAAGGACCTCAATATAAAAACATGCTTTCCTTCTTTCTCCATAATTTTGATTTAAAAGTTTCTAAAATATCGTCATACTAAATTCATGCAGATTGTTGAGATATTAAACGTTGTTATTGATTGGACGGATGTCACCAGTTACCTTTAATCGTTGGTGACATTTACGATATTGTTTATTATTTATCAATTTAATACCAACAATCTGTGTTTTCATAAAGATTAAAGCAAATCTTGTCTTATTGTGATGCTTTGTATAACATATCGTGTCCTATCTTTTCCTTGTCTTAATTTGAATGTGAAGGAAATGTTATTAGTCGGAAAATTTTTGCTATGGACGATAATGTTTCTTTTATGGTAGTTTAGTTTTTTCCAGTTGCAAGGAATGACTCATGAAAGTAAACAACATTTGACATTTTAACAGTTATTTAAACTTTGCCAGTACCCTAACTTCAAATCATCTTTTTAATAGTAAAACAATTTCTTTACTACACATTGTATTTGGCGTTGATCCTAATAAAATCAGATAATTCTGTTCAAACGTCATCGATTATATCGCGGGCTTCATAACTTTGATCTTTTGAATTCATTGTTAATTTTATTTGATTTTTTAACAGAAACAGACTGAAGTCAAAATTTGGGCACATCGTTTATGAAATCGAACAGCGCCCGTCGTTAAATTGAAAAATTTTTGGACAAACCAATTAATACAAAAGGGACAAATCGACAATCAAATACCCGTTTTATTGGCAATACCAGAAAAAAGTATAAAAACACTTTAATAATACATTACTAACAACATTCAGTATGAAAACAAGCATGTGAAGATAATGAAAATATATTACAATCATTTCCAGTAGGAAGAGAAACAAATTCTCTTTAAAGCTTTTCTCCTCTGAAACCACTGGGCCATTTTGAACCATACTTGTCAGCAATTGTTCTTTGGTAGTCATCTTTCAGAATTGTGTCCGATGACCTGATCCGTAATCCAATATGGTCGGCATAGCTCTGTATAGTTAAACACAGGACCTTATAACTAAAACTTCTGTGAAACCCCTTGTGAAATTATAATCAAATTTTAGTGGATCAGTCCATACACTGTCGTCTATAAAAACTGCGTTTGGTTTTGTTGGTTGACATCCAATATGGCTGCCATGGTTCTGCATAGTTTAACATTTGACCCTATTGGAATTTTACATTTTAGTCAACTCGTCTGAAACCTCAAGGTAAAACTCCAATATTTCCAAATTTGACCCAGTGGAAATTTAACTGCTTTATGTTAATAAATAGCCTCAAATTTTCTTTTGTCAAAACAGCTTTGAGCCAGGTGAGCGTTTACATGCTCTTAGGACCCTTTCGTTTAATTTATATCCAACAAATTTCTTTATTTCAAAGCTATAATAAAGCAATTGACACTCGTTTCTCCTTATTTACTTTCAGTATCCACAAACCCAAAACAAGGTTCAAAGTGAACGATTTCCAATGTCTGGAGACATCTTGGCAGGACTTGTAAACATCAAGACACCTCTTGAGACATACTTGTCTTTAAGTATGTTTTAATTGATTATGATTGAATGTTGCTTAACGTCCAGGGGCAAATATTTCATGAATATTCAGGACGAGAGCCTACTAATGGATGATGATTGAACCCTGCTTTGTGCTCGACCGACACGCTGAGCCGGATTTTCAACGTGGTAACTCACGAAAGCAAAAGTCCGCATGAAGATATGCCACTTTACCCAGACACATTATTCTGACTCTTGGTCGACCAGTCTTTGCTCTTACTCCCAAAAGCAGCAAATACCAATTTTTATGTTTTTGATTTAACCCGGTCGGGGATCGAACCCACGACCTTCCGCTATCGAGGCGAGCACGCTAACCATTACACCACCGAGGCGGTCAAGTATGTTTTACATTATATTCTCAAATGTGTAAAATTTACATCAAATGGGCACGTTTTATAGAAAAAAGTTATTGAATGGAAGCTTCATTGTCGTCAGACGGATGAAACCGACTGTTGTGAAAAAAATTATTCAAAATCGGTTCATAAATACCCCTGCCTCTTTCTATTGTTGGTAGTCTTGTTGGAAAGTTGACAAAAACGTCGACAAACTACTTAAGTTTGCAAACGACAAGGATTTTGTTAAGACATTAAGGTTAAAAACTAATCGAATGTTAGATGTGATATTTTATAGCTTGCTCTAGTTAAGGGAGAACTTCCACCGTGTATTTTAGGGCTTTATCTGGCTTTATATCCTATTATACAATATTAAATTTACGTTCGAATACTATAGTTAGTAGTCTAAGCATAGAAAAAAGACGAAATTGTTTGTTTTGTTTCCTGATTAAGTTTAGGGTTTTACATTCCAAAATGAACAAAATAAGCAACACATAGAGATTATACAAAGCTGTTTTGCTCTTTAATGCGGCGTGACTGTTACTGATTTTGCCACAATCGAAAGTTTAACATTGGACTTTATATGAAATTCAATTTAAATATTCTACTCTAAAACTGCTGAGGCCGGTTTGAATCAAACTTTGGCGGAATGGTGCCCTCTCAGAATTTTATCCGGCTTCCTAACCTTCCACCTAAGACGGCCGACACAAATGAACTAATTTTAACATGTTCGCCTATCGTACATTCACTTAAAAAATCCTCGTTTAAAAATGTCGAGCCAGTTAAAACCAAACATTAGGGAAAATGGTCAATATGTCGTTCCTTTCAGAATGTTATCCGGCATCCCAATCAACCAACTTAGATGGCAGCCACAATCGACCTTAGTTTGATTTGGTATCCTTTTGAGAAATTCAAATAAAAATCTGATCTGAAATATCCTTACAAATTCAAACCTGGCTGAATTGGAATAGTCCTTAGGTGGTCGCCTCTTAGGAGTTTATCCAGCATCCACTCTTTATCTCATTTTCAGAGTCCAGCTGCCACTGTGGTGTTTTCGTGTCAGTAACTTAAGTACTAGTATATACTTTTGTGATTTGGTGAACATGCTTGCTGGTCTGAAAATGAGATGACGACCACATGTAACCGCTTAATTTAAATTTAAAAAAGAGACATAATTTACATTTCGAAATGTTAGGCGGACTTGGTCCACAATAAGAATTAAATATTTATTGAGGGACCTTTCGTAATTTTGAGATGTAATTATTTTATTAGAAATTAATTCAGACTGAAATAACTCTATGATGGTTTATGGTTTGAGATTCAAACATAAAACTGTTAAGAACCAGAAGCTCCCAGGAGCCTGTATCGCTCACCTGATAAAATATCTACCCCAGCAAAGGAAGTTATAAATATGCTAAATTACATACTTCACTTTCGACCTCGTTCCCTGAAAATCTTCAACTGTAATAGATTTCTGATAACATTTAAAATATATAATAACATAATGAACAATGTGATTTAGGACAAGCTAAAACATAAAAACATAAAACATAAAAATAAAAAAGACATCATATCCCTCTCAATCTGAAATGGTGAATTTGGATTGTATGTTTATTTTTTATATATGGAAAAATAATTATCTCTCTTTTTCAAATACTCAATCTGCCAAAATCTGTAAATGGTCTTTTGTTTTAGAAGACTGTAAATTGACAACTATATGTAGCTTTCAGCCTTTGCTGTTTGTTACAAATAAAAAAAAATGGTTATCAAAAGTGATTTTTTTTTCTTGGTTGAATAAATTTATTATTGATTACACCATTTCTTAAATAACTAAATGTCTTATATATTTGTAAGAAAATATGTGTAAGAAACACCATCCGACTAAGAGCATTAGTTTGCTGTTTAGGACGTTAATAACT
>JAULBM010334811.1:0-12852 GCA_032357055.1 Geukensia granosissima
CATCATTCATTAATATCCTGAATATGCATGAAATACTTGCCACTGGACGTTAAGCAATATTCAATCAATCAATCAATCAAAAAAGATGTAAACGGATAACTTTTGAGACAACATATCTCCAGGCGGTCAATATGGACTACCAAGAATGATACACATGTAGAACTATTTAATCAATGCTTATTGCCCTTAATCAATGCTAATACTCGTCGAAATTGCACCAAAATATAGAAAAAAAAACATTTCTAGACCAAGAGTTTTCATAAAATAGTTGTCTCAGGTAGTTGCATCATAATGTTTTACTGTTGATTCAATTGTTTAAGATAATTAAAACATATTTTACAGGTCATTCAGGAGAGAAGCACAATATTTACAAAAGAAGTATTTGGATAAGGAACAGTCCAACGACTGATCATAGAACAGGATCGACATACCATGACGGCAAACTTATCAACAGACATTTAATGACAAAACTATCAAATGTACTCAAGGAAACTTTAATACAATTTAGTAAATTTAACGGTCAACTTGCAAAATATTTTGTACAACATCATCCGTCATTAACTAATTTGTACAATAAGATTAATGATAAAATAGGCAAAGAGCAAACTACTACAACAATACGCCCGATCATAGTGAGAGATAAAGGAAAATGGACTGATAGTTCAAGAAAACCTTTAGTGGTGCATTTATCGGAATTCCAAGGTAGGCCACCCAAAACGACAGCTGAAGAAAGCATAAGAGCGGAAAATATATCAAGCGGTTCTTTGTTTGCCTCAAGCGTTAAATCAAACATAATACGAGCAAACAATATTGTTGCAGACAGTGTGGTTGTCAGAGGAAACAATGGTAGTAAATTCGAGTTTCAGAGACGAATTAACGTACAAAATGAGAGACAGCCACGGCCAATTGCGTTTTCCTTTCGTAACGGTCAATATGGCCAGAACCTCTTCAGTAACCAGAATATGTTTCAAACACTCCAGCAAAGTAAACAGAACTTTGTCCCTAATACAAGAGACTCAGTCAAATTAAGTCAGATGGGTAGACGAAATTACTTTCCACCAAGGCGTAACACAAATGCTAATACCAATTATAACTTCCATGCATTTCCTACTCGGAGCAACGCCAACACACCAATAACTAATATGCAAAATAGAAGAATAATACACAATCAAGAGGTGTCTACTGGAAGGGCCTTTCAAAATCATAATTCTTTTGCATCAATGTTACCAGTGAATGCCAGATCTACTGAGTTTCCAATTCCTGTACAACCCAAAGCAATTCAGCTTGGCTCTTCAGGTGACAAGCAACAGACACAAAATAGAAAGAAAACAAACATTCCTAATTCATCATCATGGGCTGATGATTGGTCGGATTTTAGTGATTCTGACGATGATGAATATTACGAATATTCTGAAAGTGAACCTAAACGCACAGCTTCATTTCCCTCTGTGATTAGTGGTAGTGAAATAACAGCAGATGAAATAGAAGCAGGGAGTATGTATGCTGATTCTGTTAGGGCTGATACAGTAAATGTTCGCAGAATAATAGCTGATAATGTTGACGTATCTGCTCAGTTTGGAAAAAAATAAGGTCATTTACTTATTAAACTAAAACAAGTCTTTGAATGTTACGATGTTTTTATATTAAAGTAAAAAATAAAACCATAATAAGTTTCCAATATTTATGAATGTCTTTCTTATATTGGACCTACCAGTAAGGTTAAGTGAACTGTCATTATATCATTTCTCCGAAACATACTTCGTTATGTCAAAATGGTTTTTCTTTCAAATAACATAATAAATTCATAATAATGTACATGTGACCAAAAATGTTATTTTGTTTTTTCGCAGAAAAAATAATCTATTTCCTCGAAAATTATTTGATATATATAAAAATATATTATATATCCCAGGGCTTTCTTCCTTTTGTTTTCTTTTGGTTTGTTTCGAGATTGTCTTGTCTTTTTGCTCTGTGAACCTTTCGTCTCTGGCATGGGTATTCTACACTGGACTAGCTTCCATGACATAACAATGTTGCTACCTCATAATGATGAATTTGTTCCTTTTGCTTTTTTTCTACACCTTAACAATTGATTTTGACCTATTGATAAATCATAGAAAATGATAAGAAAAGGGAGAATTAATGTCAGGGACATAACTACGCAAAAACATTACAAAAATTATTATGTTTAGGTCTCCACAAAGCCTCTTTCAAGGCTGGAAATTTTAAATTGCATATATTACATGAAAACAAGTAGAGATATAAACTGACACGCCAATACAACTGAATTAAGAGAATGCCGAAAAATGACTGAGATTAGCTGTCATATAGGCCTATACAAAATTTGAGTTAATTACTTCAAGCTATATGTTAGTACAATGAAATTCTGTATTTTTGGCATTTTAACTAATATTAGTATTGGAATTGGAAACTTGCAAACATAACTGTAGGATGCACTACTTGGGAGAACTGTGTTTGTAATATTCAGTGTACATAAATGCTGAATGTTTGCCACTGGTGAACGGAAATAGCTGTCCTAAAGCTTTCCTCGTTCTTGAAAGCAGCCTGCAGACTTTGGGGTGTCTCATGGTGTTGATCTGATCTTTAAATCAGATTTATACACAGCAATGCACAGGGTAATGATAAAGAGCACAGAGATTTCCAAGAAGCAAACAGAAACAGTCAGAAGACAGAAAACACAATTAACACAACAAAGACGGGACAGATGATAATCAATCACACACAAACTACTACACAGGAAATAAGTTATTTTTAAACCCTAACCCACTAAAAACACTGACATGCTCACGTTCTCTTGGTCTTCAAGCTCCTGTTCGATTTGTTGGACATGTTGTTATAATCGTGATAAGTCGAAACGGGGTATGAAAACTGGATTATCATATGGATTTCAATAGTGGAAACTCAACATAGATAATTGTTGCATCGGGAGATATATGAAGACGACAAATTAAATTACTTTAAATATTCCATCTGAAATCTTTGTTTAAATAGCTTTTCTGCCAACAGCAAACGTCTTCAAATCATTATAAGAAGCATACTATTAACTGGCAAATATAAATGCAATATGCTGGTAAAGTTGGAAAATTTTTCGCAGGAATTGAAGGAAAACTAAAGTCATTTTTCTTGTCAGAGAACTAGCCTTTTAAAGCAATCAAGATAGAAGAGTTTGAATTGGAAATTAATTATCAACACCTGGCAGATTGTTTAACTAAGCGCAACTTAAAGGACATTTGTGAAAAATTCGTTTTCAATACAACGAAGGAAAATCACATTTCTTTTCTTAGCTGGAAAGATTTAAACTACAATAATGATCTCTTTCATTATCGATGGCCAAGTATTCTCTATAGAACATCAACAATTTGTTTATTCTAGTTGATTATCTGTTTCCCAAATCATAGAGATCCGAATTTGCCTTTATTAAAGTTATCGACTTCACGGGCACAGATAAACGTTTTTTTTTCTCGTCCGTTGTTTGTTTATCCAATTCAATATGTTTTATTTGTTGGTTTGATAGCAGCCTCGTTTTAACTTGGCTTCATGCTATTTGAAAAGATTTGAATTAAATATGATTTATCGTCTGTACTAATTTGCAAATACATAATTAACTGCAAAAATTTTGATTGATTGGCAAAAAATTAATAATGCACTTGTCTATCATATGTACCTTAAACTGCAAATGCAAAATGATTGCCTTGTCATCTATCAATGTTAATTATTACGGTACAAAAACGTACAATATCACTGAAGGTTAATTTCGGCTTTACAGCGAATTCAATCAAGTTTGTCCTAAATTGATAAGCTTATTCATAAGAAATGAACAAATAGCTGTCTAAAGTTTTGTTGCGTCCATGTTTTTCTAGCTTTAGTTTTCAGTGAAGTGTTATGCAAACTGTTTGCCGTTCGTTTATTTTTATTGACCACGGTCTTATCTCCTCTGAATGATCAATTTCTGTCTTCCCTTTTGGTATTTTCTCATTCGTTTTGCAACCTGCGGCATTTGATCCCAATGGAGAAGGGTTAAAAAACGTACTTATGAATACCAGTTGTTACTTAGCTCTATTCAGGAAGATGAACATTCCCCTGGAAGCAAACAATTACTTTTACTTGTCACTTGCTTTCTTTTCTTTTCGCAACATGTACAACAAAAAGCTTTCTTCACAACAATTATATATAGCTGGTAGGCTTGGTAGGTCTAACGTGCTTCCCCAGAGTCAAGACCCTTTTCCCCTTTTTATATTTTAAATGTTAACCAGCATAATACTGGGAAGCCTTTATTTTTCGGGATATCTTGTACCTCACCGTGTTATTTTTCCATATTATCGTTTCACCAGTTATTTAAAGTTTACGGATATAAAATGACATTAAATCGTACAACTATGTACTATACTGTTGGCTGTATGAGTTTCCAACAACATGTCTTTTTTCATTGATTATAAAAAAGAGTGGCAATAAAAATTGTAGCTCTACCACATCTCACATTCCTGTAAAACTCAATTTGCTTGCCTTCAAATATTTTACTGAATCCTGTATGAAGCTTTGATGCATTATTTGTACAAAGTGCGATAAATTATTGAAATTTATCAATTTTTATGAATATATCCCCCATGCTCCTTGAAAATTAAAATACAAGTTTTATATTACAATAAAACACATCATTCGTCAAAAATAATGCCAATTGCTAGATAATGTTTAAATAAAAATTATTGCGTTAATGTTTACAGCAGTCGGACTTCTTTTTGCAATTTCAAAAGATTGGTGTTTTAAAAATTATAATGTTTTTTTTTCAAAATGCAACATAAGTTGCATTAATCCACATTTTCAAATTTCGATTGTATAAACATGTAAAGTAAAGTTTTATTTGGATAAATGCTTGTCAACCCAACATATAAACTGACGACACTTACCACTTACACAAGAAAAAAATCTTTATCAATCCTAGCTAAGTATTATCTTCGTTTTCGAAAGCAGAAAGAATTTCATCTTCTTTCCTCTTGTTGATTCCAAAACTATGAAATGTTATTACTGCGTTTTTCATTTATGTTGTGTGAAGGTAAAAAAAAGCTTCCCCGTGCCTCAGTTTTATGCTTTTAATTATTTCAGGTACTCGAATATATGTTGAAAAGATAAAGTTAAAATTTCTCCAACATTGTAATTTGTGAAATTCTGGAATTGTAACTTTATAAAAATTTGGTTTATCAGCGTTTATTATGTCACGAACTGTATATGTTTGGCCTTTGAATATAAATAGATATTCATTGTCCATGAAAGTAAATCCAGAAAAGCGATTTACACGCAGTTAAACTGATTTAATGGAGTTTATACCTAGAAATGATTTGTGAAGTCAATGGAATTCATACCTAGAAATTTTTTGTAAAGTCAATGAGGTAAAGATTTTTATAGTTTGTATTACTCTAGAGAGATTTGACATGATTCCTAGATGTAATATTAAAAAAAAAGAATATGAAATATATGCCTGCAAGACACAATTCACATTTTGTCTGGATTGTGCACTGCATATCTAGTTAAATGGATTTTTCTAAAGCAGGTTGTAACTATAAGCCATTTCGCTTCAAACTGATTGTTGAAAAGAGAAGAGAATAACGACTGAAATCGCCTTAATTTCACTGAGTACAAATCACTTTTCTGGATTAACCTTCATCAGTTAGGTCGCTCTCTAGACATGTGTAAGTGTCACTGTAAAACAAGTATCTCTATTGGAGTAAATGCTTCAAAACTGATTCTAAAATTTGTTTTCTCTTACAATACATTATGTAGTGTAGTTAATAATCATTCAAAATAGTTCTCAAGAAGATAAGTGATTCATTTATCAACTTAAATCCAAACCATTATTCATGTTTACAGGAGTCTACAGGAGTCTACAAAGAAAAGGGAGGGAAACTTTTGCAATGTCTATAACTAATGACTAGCTACCACAAAACCAAATAAACATAATTTACTACATTCATCCCCTCTAAAAATCAACAAAATAGTTTTATTAAAAATTTCTTTTAATCTTCAATTCCAAATCTACATGGTTTCACGTGTAGAACGTCTAATAATGGGAGATGTTTCAATAGCGTTGTCAGTGTTGTAGGTAGCTTCCTGTGTTGTATTCTCAACGTTAGTTTCGGCAATGTCTACCGTTCAAAACTGAATGATCAAGATTGTCATTGCTTATTGGTTGTCCTCTTGGCACTAGATGTCGGACTGATACAGTAGTTTCGCGTCCATCAGGCAATCTAGCATAAGCATAAGTTGGATTAGCTTCCAAAAGATCTATTTCCTCGAACAGAGGATTATACTTAGTCGCACGCACGTGCTTTTTCATAAAAATTGGTCCAGGATTGGCTAACCACGACGGAATAGATTGGCCAGATGATGATTTTGCATCTGGCAATACACTCTCCACTGCGTCTCTTTTAGTACCAAAGACGCTAATGCTAGTGTCACAGCTAGCCAAATGATACCGTTATAGCGTTCACATTGCCCGTTGCTCTGTGGGCTGTATGGCGTTGTCCTGCTAGTAGCTTCTCCATGCGATTGTAGAAATGTTTTGAGTTCGGCACTCATGAAAAATTGACCACGGTCTAAGCGAATAAAAGCAGGCATACCAAAAAGATCAAATAACTGTCGTAAACATTGAATAATTGTTGATCGTTTCATATCGGAACACGGAGACAAACAGGAACCTTGAATATTCCTCAACAACGGTAAAAATAAACGTCTTTGTACTAACAGACGGCAGTGGTCCTTTAAAATTAATGCTTAAGCGTTCAAAAGGTTGTGTAGCTTTCGCAAGAGGTGATGCATTCGGTTTAGCATACTGAGGTTTTACTTTTGCACAAATCTCACAGTATTTGATTGTTCTCTTGATGTCATCAACTGAGAAAGGTAAGTACTTTAAACGGACAAAGTGAAGAATGCGATTGATGCCCGGATGGCAATGTGCACTGTGTAGTTCAGAAAAAGAATCGGAGCTGATGGATGAGCAGTCAGCTCTAGAAAAACAATCGGCGGATGCATTGTGTCGTCCAGGACGGTATTTTAATCACAATGTATCATAGCTGTAACAGCTCAATTCAGTTCTCCATCGAATTATTTTGTCATTTTTCACTTTACCATGCTTCTTTGAATCAAACATATAAAAAACTGCTTCCTGATCAGTGACAAGAGTGAAATGTTTCTCATTCATAAGTGCCTCCATTTGCGAACAGCTTCTATAATGGCACATGTTCCTTTTCTACAGGTGAGTGCAAGTAGGATGGCTCAAGTGGTAGGCCACGAAGTTCGTTTTTCAAGACAAATGAAGTGGATCATATTACTTCAAAAAGTTTGTAAAATTTTCCAAATATTCAGAGTCTAACAGAATGGAAATATGTATTTTGACTCCAAACTCAAACGAATATCTGGAGTTAAAATAAATGGCTTATAATTGGCATTTTGGCATTTTTTTTTGGTTTAAGAAACATAGGCCACCTCTTTTGACAAAAATCTCTTTTTGGCAGATAGTTAAAATAAGGTAAGCAAAACATCTCAGCAAAAATAATTTTTATTTAAGCATGCGGACCTAGTCATTTGAGAGCAAAAAGAACTCCGAATTTGACAAAAATTAGCACAGATTGACTGTTTTACATCCTTAATGCAAATGGTTTACGCCATAGTGACATCATAACTAATTATATATTCACGATTTTCGTAACCAGGGAGGCATCCGTAATTTGCATGTTTTTTGCACGAGTTATATCACTTATTCGAAACAGTGTCTCAATACAGCTAAAGTATATCGATATTTAGTCGTCAGTTTTTTAAGAAAGTGTAAAAATATCGCTTGTTGACGACCTTATATCGTATTAAAGTTTGTTAATTGTTGAAGGTAAAATTAATTATCCGAATAAACGATCTTCGAGAGTCCCTGTCGTTTTCTTTTATATGTAAATGAGCAAAATTCAAAGCAGGGCTCTTCCTGACGACTTAAGGACACCACCGACCAAATGTCGTCATACTGACCGACACTTTGTCGTCACAACAGTTTATCAGGACGCTAAGTCGTCAGTTTATCTAGGAGCTTGATTTGTGTGCATTTCGCAATGATTTACTGTGCTGCAATTTTTAAGCACAGTAATTTGACCTGGTATCTGTCGTCGTAAGGTCTCCAATTAATAACAAAAGGTTTGAAACGAATAAGGGACCTCGTTGAAAACTTTATTAACCCCTCCCGCACCCGGACGTGGTATAGAAATAGGCCGTTCAGTAACTCCGCCTGCAGGTAAAACTCTGCTAAATGGGCGTCTGTTTGTTGGGTGGAATGTATAAATTTTTTATCTCCCCGAGTTTAACCGTGGTTTAGAGACAGGTTAATTAGTTTCTCCGCCAGAGGCAGAACCCCTCCAAAAGGCGTTGGTTGGGCGGGATGTATCAATTCTCATCCTGTCTCACGGACGGGAACTTTATCGCCGTACCCCGTGTTTTGAGAATTAAACGTTAAAGATCCCTTTGCAACAGCTCGTAATGAGTGGTTGTTGGTGGGCAGTTGCTAATTAGGCTAAATTTTCCGCTTCTACCCATAGTCCCAACGCGGCATCCAACGGTTACAACATTTCCTGTCTAACCCTCAGATGACTTTATTATATATTGATAAATAGCTTGATCTCGTCCTGAATATGCAAGAAATTGTTGCCACTGGATAGTAAACAATAAATAAATCAATCAATTAATTTCACCAACATGTCACCAACAAAAGATTGAAGAGGGACAGACAGACAGACCAACGGTATCATCAGTTTAAATACACATACTGCATAGTTATGAACTATTTTTGTTATTCCGTTCTCCTTTTCATTTTTTGTTTTTTTTGCATTATCTATGCAAGTTTTTTGTTTATACTTATCAAATGTACAAATAACCTTCAAAACCTATTTGTTTAAGGATGCATTCCTTATGGTTTTAAGAGAAAAAATTTTATTTTTTTCATTAATCAATTATTTTTAAGATTTGTTTTGGTGTCCTGTGTATATGTCTCACTCCGGACCGAATTGGAAAAAGCTGTGTATTTTTATGTTTTATAACATCACTGTTTTCAAATATTGCATTTCAAGGACACAATTTCGAATGCAGACAAATCAATGTTAACTATTATCAAAATTAGTCCAAAAGTTGTAAATGAAAGATTTTAAAATTGCTTTAACGAATGGCAGACGGCAAGTAATTGCAAAAGCTCACACTGCCTTAAAGCTCCGTGCTTATCGCTAAGACAAGAACAGAGTTGTAAGTTTCTACATCAAAACTTCATCTCAAATATCATAATCATATACTTTAAAATGACAATAAAACAATAACAAACTGAGTTTAACAAACGCGAAAAAAATTGTTTGATACACTTACGCTTTTATCCTAAATGTTAAAGGATGTCTCGAAGATACCTCATGTGTTTTGCCAACAGAAACCATGGATTCAACATTATCCTACTCAAATGTAAACTGGACCTCACATAACTGTTCAGGGCCAACCCTCCCGGCATCTAATTTTTCATGTGTCCCAAGGCTTTATAACCAGAGACATCATCTAATTTTTTTGTTTTTACTTATCAAATTTACAAAAAACCTTCATAACCTATTTGTTTAAGGGTGCATTCCTTATAGTTTTAAGCGAAAATATCTTGTTTTTTTTTTCATTTATCAAAACACCCTAAGAATACACGAAAACCGATAGCTTCAGGGGGTTTTTCCCCCAAACTCGCACCAGGACCCGCCTTGCACCCGCCATGGCACTTTCAAAAGTCCCTAATATTCCCTAGCCGACACATTTTATAAGCTGTCTTCCCTCAAAGTCCCTTGCCGACACATCTTTTTTATCCCGTTGCTTTACATCTTTTATAAGCTGCTTTCATCTCAAAAATAAAATTTTAAAAATCATTAAAAGAATTCGGAGATACAAAAGAGGAGGACAGACAACACCACGACGAAAAAAAGAAAAGAAGCGAAAGACAAACATAGAACGCAATACACTACACTGAAAACACAAACCACGCAGAAACTAGGGTGAGTTAAGGTTCTCCGGAAGGGTTTTCAAATCTTGAACCACTAGTGTCACTTATCGTGTGACTCAGTAGACAAAGCCGGTATTTAGTCGCAATCGGTGTTTGTCACAACCGTTATAGGACCGGATTTGTTGACACCACACTGTATTGGGGAGATATCCAATGGACATATCGGTTAACAAAAGTTTGATGTCGACCGAAAAATTTCACCATACAAATATAAACTCCGTCTGCAGGTGCGGCTGGAATGTTGCTAGACAAAAAATGAAAGTTTACAATGGGAAACCAAAGTCATCTCTCTTGTCGTAATGTTTTGTTCTTAACGGGTCATTACTGTAAATTTCCAAGTGTAAATTCAATGTTTGAAGTAGACTTAGACTATTCTGTTCCTGTAGTATCCTTGATTTCAAGTTCAATTGGATAGATGTGGTCAACACAGTCACCAAATTTAGAATTATTCAGTGAAAAAAACATAATCTATATATCGGACCGTGAAACCAAAAATTGAGCCTATTTTTTCTCTTTTCTCCACAGAAAGCTCTGTATGAAATCAATTTTATACGAATAAAGGAATAAATCGGCGAGAAGGGGTGCACAATAACTGTTGGTCCCCATTGGAATGCCGACAGTCTGTTGAAACACACGTCCACCATACATTAAAAAAATGTTGTCAATCAAGAAATCTAGCATTCTGCAAGTGTAACTTAAGTATTTTTTTATAAGTACAAAGTGGTAAATAAAAAATAAGGTTTGTTCTATTAGCACCAAATAGTTTTAACTGCGTTAACCATGTTTTTTAAACAAAACAATTGTTAAGTTTTAGATTTATTTTAGTCTTATATGTGAATATGTTTAGCATGTAAAGCTTTTGTTTTCTGTTTTTGTTCATCATTTTTGTTTATTTGTTTGTTACAAGTTAACATGTAACATGTGAAAAGATACATACCGTTTGATATATAGAGCAAAAATAGAAATACTGAAGCTTGTGACACAAACTATTTACTTTGTTATGAATGACATTGCATTATATCATCTTGGTATTTGCGTAATAACACGATTAACCTCCAGGTTATATGAATACCAAATAAATTATCTGTTGTTGAATCCCACATCAATCGTTCATTAGATTTTAAGCTTATTTTACATAAATCTCAAAGTTATGAGAATGTATCATTCTCTATTCAGTTCAAGTTCGACGATACTTAAGGGCAAACCTAAGAAATGACAATAAAACAACATCACATGATAAACTGCAAAGAACGTTACAGATTTAACAACACCATAACCATTAAACAAGGGTACTTCGGAAGGCCCGGCAAAGAAGTTCTTGTTCTATTACAGAGCACAGACTGGTTAGGTTTGCCTTAATTTTTTAACGGTAGTTTTTTTGCATTTATACGTGTGTATCATTGAGGCAAGTCTGCTCATTTGTACGTTAACATGTTGTATTTATGTGCCAATCTAGCACTTGTCGTAAGGGGTGGACTTGATTACTAATGAAGGCCTTGTGAGATCCTTACGATTCGACATTTAATTGTGTTTGTTACGGAGACGGAGTATGGTTTCCTTGGCATGTGCCATCCTCTTCTCTTTTTCTTACAGTATAATTCCTTTCACCTTTAGTACATCATTTATTTTAAGAGACAATGTCTTATCCTGGATATGAAATGTTGTACAACGGCCACCTACTATACAACAGGGCAAGATTTTGAAAATTCTACACGTCAACCATACGACATAGCAAAACAAAACAAAAACAAAATCAAACATTTAATACAGATTTAAAAATTTTTAATCTGGGTACCTGCATATCTTACAATATGCTACATTCCTCCATTTATGCAATCGCATAACATATAAATTCATGTACTCCTCTTATGAAGGCACGTGTAAAAGGGTCAATTTTAAGAAATGAGCAACATAGTTTATTTTCATTTTTTACATTTAAGAATTGTATGAAAATAATTTGAAAATGTAAGAGTAAAATTGCTTTCTTGAATGTTGATTAACAAAAATCAAAGGTATGGACATACGAGAAGGCTTTAGAATTATGCCATAATCTTAAAATGTTTCGAACATAATGATATCTGGATTTAATCAGAAGAACATGGTTCAAGTAGAAATATAGTTTGGAGAAGAGAAAAAACCGACATGTAATAATAGTTTAAACCATTGTTGTGACGTCAGCCTATTCATAAAAGTGTGGATTCTTTTTCATGTATCTACGCAGAGGAAAGCCTCCGGACAAATTATAATCCTATAAGCGTTACGATTTTTTAGTTAATTGTTGAAAACAATTCTTACCTGCACGTGATTTTCAGTAAGTTTGAATTAACTACAAAATAATAGAGACAAGCAGGCGCGGATCCTGTAGCCCGGTGCTTATTTGAACATCAAATTGAAATCCCATTTTTTATAGTTCATGTTTGTTTTAGGGCCGCACCATGTACCCCCTCTGAATCCGCGCCCGACAAGTGCCTGTGTTGCACGTCTATAGATGCCTATCAATAAGAAACAATTCAATAGTATGGAAATCAATTGTGATATCAAAACCTTGATATTGAAACCCCAGTTATATGCTACTAAAGTTTCCTGTTACATTAAATTTTCAAAAAAAAATATGGGGTCAGGAAGTTTTTCAAATAAATATTAAGTTATTACAAAAAGGTGATATAATTATTCATGCACAGATCAGTTTGAAAATAAATATTCAGACCCATTTCTTTTGATTAATATGTAGTAAGAAAGTTTCGTGCGAAAAATAACCCTGCTTCTTGACAACTGAAAAATCCGCC
>JAULBM010334832.1:0-12850 GCA_032357055.1 Geukensia granosissima
ACAATATTTCAGTCATATCGCGGCGGTCAGTTTTACTGGTGGAGGAAGTCGGAGTACCCGGAGAGAACCACCGACCTCGGGCAGGTAACTGACAAACCTTATCACGTGCGGTGCGAGTTAAACGCAACCCGTTATTGTATGGTACAAACACAGGCGCGAACTCACGCCGTATTGGTGATACGTATCAGTGATCTGTACAGGTAAGTTTAAATCAACTACCTAGACCACTCGGCCACCCAGGCCCCCTTATTAATTGGTGTTATGTGATTTGCAAACAAAATCGCCACGCGACATGTTACCCGTTTCTAAAGCTCGTACAAATTCCGGCAATATACATGTATTATAATGGACCATTTTCTTTCTAAAAATTTTGAATCGTTCAACATTTCTACATTTCTTAAGATCGCGGACGTGTTTGAAGACACCAGTCAGCTGTTTTCCGAATTTAAAATTCCGGTGCGCTTATTTTGCGTTGGGATAACAGGAGACAATATTATGCTACTTTACGAATATCACTTTGCTATATTCGTACACTCGTATTAGTAAAAAAAACGCTTGATTGCAGGATAAATAAATTAAGACTATTAGAATTATTTTAAAAATAATATTGAAAGTCAAAATTGTTAATTTTTTCTATACAATACATGTATTTGAAGTCAAAATTTACGATTTTGGTGGAAAAAAACATTATTTAAGAAGTGTACATAGAAAAAGCACATATTTCAGAGATTAACAGTCAAAAATTCATTCAGCAAACAAATGTTCTAAAGTCGAATTTTAAACAAAATATCATTTTACAGGCATAAATATAAAGTTTTTAAAGACTTACCGTGGACCACTGACGGGTCAACTAAAGATTTTCCCTGGAGATAGTTTTCTGTCTGTGTTGCATGTATCTAAAAATAAAACACATATCATTAAGTTGATAACAACATTTGTATGTCACCAATATTTCATCAATACAATTGTAATTGTTATATACTTTCCTGATTTAAAATAAAATTATTCCAATGTTTTAATTTCAGAAACTGATTGTCAAGGATCTTCATTTTATTTGCGTTAAGTTATCTGGTTTATTGTTAGGTGATTTGAGGCTAAACTACAGCAAATAAAACTTCATAGAAGGTCAATCTAACATTTTTTCTCATAAAATTTTTACCTGAAGTTCATTTTCATTGACACCTATTTTTTTCTGAAAGAGCCATGACCCAGGCACAACATATTAAAACAACGAGGCATGTATAATTTCATTTAAGATATTTTCAGCTGATTGACCTCTTGATCTATCAGTTCAAGTATGTTCAAAGGTAAAATTTTTAAAATATTAGCCTGCATTTGATTTTCGTAGAAAACAAATTATGTCACCAATTTCATTAACTATGACATTATTTTTTTTCTTACACATTTCTTTAGTTTAATTCTAAAATTGATGCAATGAGACTGTTTACAGCAGTTTTAATGAAAGTTAAAATTAGGCCTTGCTATTTATTTTGTCCTAGCTTTTGATTTAGTGTAGTGTAACCTTTAACTTTGTATTAAGAAGCATTTATCATTTGGCTCTGAGATAACTATCACCGGGTATGAAAATGAGTTATGCTGCGGTTGTCTATAGTGATTACCAGATCTGCTGAGTTCATCCGGGTCCTTATCACGTTGGTTTTTAGTTTTTTGTGTATGGTATGGGTCATGTCCGTCTTGTTCTTGATATTGCAATATGTCTATCAAAGTGTCCCCTTCTCTGACTTTTCGGTTTACTCTCGATCCCCCTTCTGTCATAATTTAGATTACTATAGGTCTAAGTCCCTCTGGAATATATCAACATATCTGTTCGGTATATTCAATACATTCAGATGTCTATCTTAAAAAGATATGCTCTGTTTTTTACAATCCAACAATGATAAAGTAGATGATACTGGTGTATATTTGTACTGAATACAGTTATACTTACAAAAGTTTTTGAAATTCCTGAGAAGACAATACACGGTTTTTCCGTGACCATGAATTTATTCTTGTTTTCAATCTTCATTCGGATTCCTGCATTAACAAACGAGTGGGAGTTCTGGAAAATATTTTGTATAGATATTGTATATTACAGACATTGGACCAAATTAAAGTTCAGCTGCAAATTTATCACTAAAAGAATAATCGGATTAGATAAATCAATGGACAAGTAAAACTCTTGAATGACAATATTCTTCAATTAGACATAAATATACAAACCTCTGCTCTTTGTGCCACCTTGTACATCCGTATAACATAATCGTTTGTCATTGATGGCAGAATCATAGCAACTACGATTTTGTTGGTCATGTCTGTACTAAGAAATTGGCTAATTGGTACTGTAGTAGATCCAGAACTGTTGGCTTTGGAAATAAAAAATGCAATAAAAAATATAAAGAGATTTACCATTATGATTTAAAATTTGAATGTGTACAGATTTGTTTACCTTCACTACAATCTTTGTAAAAATAGATGATTTATAATTTCAAATTACAAACAATCATATAATATACGAACAAGTAAAAAGTAAAAACAGAAGTAGTTGTTGGTATTTGTTAGTCTGATTGTAGTAACCGCACATGGACCGCCAATTCCTAAAATTACTAATGTTATAAATCATGTAGGAAATTAAGTCACATCCAAATTGGAAACTACCAATCAGCTTGATACCAATCATCTACTATCCCTTATCTTAATATTACTCAGGTGAAGTTGAAATCAGTAAAGAAAGCGCTGAACTCATTGTATAGTACATTGTTATTTTCCTAGAGTGATGTGTTACCTATCATCAGTTGGACATTTGCAGCCTCCAGACAGACATAGACATCTGACTGAAACTCTGGATGAAGATGTTTCATCATAATATTTCCTGCCCATGATCCAAGCTGTTAATACGAAATTATATATATGGTTTGTTATGTAGTATTGCTTTTCTAAAGACAAAGACATTACCAGCAATTTTGGTTATATAGTTTACATATCTCCTGCATACCTTATATACTTCTAGGGATAAATTTAGAAAATGTTATCGCTTATCTAAAATATATGCCAGAAACACACTATCCAAATCTTGAATACATTAAAAACAAATATTCAAAAGTCAACTTAAACTGTGTGTAAAGCACTTATCTGAATTCACCTACATCAGACACGCTAGGATGGATTTCATTAATGCGATAACAACCCTAAGAACTCACTTCTCTGTAAAAGTTTATATGCTAAGTAATACAAATCCGTGCCTATATCGGTTGTGTCGAACATCGATTGTGACTTTACACCGGTTTTCACTACTGAGTAACACGGCGGGTGCCACTAGTGGAGCAGCAGTTGCTTACCCTTCTGGGGCACCTGAACTCACCCTGGTTTTTGTAGGGTTCGTGTTACTCCAGTTTTAGTTTTCAGTGTAGTGATGTGTGTTCTATGTTTGTCTTTCGTTTCATTTTGTTGGCCATGGTCTTGTCTGTTTTCCAACTTAACGATTTCTGTCTGCCCCTTTGTATTTGAATTCCTTTTAGAGCATTTTGCATTCGTGTGTTTTCGTTATTTGTGATGTGCATCTTTACTTTGTGTGGAGTTCGGATTTAAATCATTTCTCACGGGATTTTGAAAAAATAAATGCTTTAAAGGCTTGTTATGCCATAAGCAGTGATAGCTACATGTATTGCGGTAAATCAGGATATATTTGCGGATTTCTTACTTCAATATTGATAGAAAATAATTTTTAAGATAAGTATTTTGTGAAAATATGACAGAAATATTTAATTTTAAACCAAACTATTTTATTTGTAACACGTAAATCTTTATTACTAGACATAGTAATTGACAAGGTTTTTTCTGTTTGTAATTTGCTGCTTCTATGCTAAGCACGCATTATTTAGGAGTAAGACTGGTCGGTCCAGAGTCAGAATATGTCTTGGTAAAGTGGCATGTCTTCCTGTGAACAGTTGTTTTGTGAGCTAGCTAGTCGGTCTAGTACAAAGCAGGGTTCATCCATCATCATGAATATTCATGAAATACTTGTAGCGGGACGTTAAGCCCCATTCAATCAATCAATCAATCAATTAATTAATCATTCAATCAATCAATTTTCTGCGTGGTGTTTTTGTACTGATGTTTGGTTGTCTTTCGTTTCGGTCTATTGGTCAGGGTTTTGTCAGTCTTATGACTGGCAATTTTCATCTTCTTTGAATTATTTGACTTGTTATTACATTTTTCAGTAGCAATAGTACTTACACTACGAATAGAATAACCAGCGACCCTTTTTAACATGTTTACAATATTTTCCAAATGTCCAAACTGTGGCTCAGCTTTTGTTCTAGTACAAACGTCAATCAGCTGCGTGATTGATAAACCCGCCCCCAGAACAACTGTGGGATCAAACTGAAAATAAAATAAGCAGATGTTAGTCTGTATAATTCTCTAATTCTCTTAGTCTATTTAAAAAATTGAAACCTTCCGATCCTGAATTATTGAGAATGTACGTTAAACCCAATATTTGGGCAAAATTGTATATTTGTGATATAACAATAAGTTGTTGTGAAATGTTGTATTTTTTAATGTTTTTTAATAATTGATAACTTATACTTCTAAATTATTCATCATTTAAACAAAACAAAAGGGCACATTTGACCTTTTTAACAAAAATGGAACATTTTCTTTATAAATAACAAATTTTGGGTGGTGGTTTTTAAAAATGACATGAGCGCAAAAAATATCACAGAGATGTTTCAACATTTGTACTTCATACATCTTTCATTGTGCAAAGTTCGGTTCAGATGTTTCTGCGCGATCTATACCAAAATCGAAAAAAACGTATCTAATATTGTATAAAATTAAGTAATGTCTTATCATTTAAAGCTCATTAAAAGAAATTTCTTTGTACAATGTAACCGTTGTAGAACCACTTAAACTGAAAAATGTTGGATTTTCCTTCTGTTGACCCTTTTCATTTCAAACGACATAGAATAACTGCTATAAGCCATTTTTCATTTAATAGTGTGTTAATAATTTGCTACTATATCATAAGCTTATAGTCAAATCTTCATCACTGTTACATTCTAACTGAATTTATATGCAAACATATGATAGATTTTGGCAATTCCATCATGAAGTGAACACTTACGTTTATTGCAAAAAGGTCCTGGATACCTCTGACATCAATTAATATGTCATAATTAGAGGGCGAAAGTTCTCTGTAAACTCCTGCAATCAATTAATAAATTTCAGCTATGCGTATCATGTGAATTTTGATTATAACTTTTCCAATAAGTGATTACTGAAACCTGTAAAATATACCTATAATTGTAAATATGATTCATAAATGCTTTGCTGATTAATTAATGAGGTATATTGTAGTATTCAGCTGTACATAAAGAAAACATTATCAAATTATGTATTTAAATGGCTTTGAGGCAGAACCCATTTTTCCTTATTATCATTGCATTTATTATTGCATTTAAAAATACATCTGATTAAAAATATGCTCATAACATGAGAAATTTACAATTCAAATGTGTCTTTTTTAATACAGTGTCTTCTACGATGTAATAATATACTTTCACATTGATAAACTACCTGATCCAGTATTTCCGAATACAATGCGACATTTTCTGGATGAATTATCAGCCATGATTTTCCACAGCTGATCAAATGATGCTGGTCTGTACCAAACTGCATCGCTTCCAACCACCTGCAATTGCTCTCCTGTCTTTGGATGACATTTTCGAAAACAACGTTGTCCTGATTTCGGGCAGAATTTTCTCCCAAGTTCCTTTTTGAAATAGTAGAAAAAAGTAATAACTGATTAATTATGTAATATTTAAGAATAAAACCTTCCAAAAATTTAGTTCTAACAAAAGAAAAAGAGTACTTTTCGATCGTCAAATCTCCTCGAAAATTCGATTTTTGTGTGTTTCTCTCTGTTTTTGTGGGAGGGGGGGGGTAATATATCTGTTTTGTGCCAGACTGAGCAAAAATTATTTACCTGTACAAAGACTTCGAAGATACCAAAGATGTAGACAGAAGACTTAGAAGGCAATTGCCGTAAAATGAAGCGAAAGACAAACCAAAAACACAAACTCTACACTGAAAACTAAAGCACGAGTAACAAGATTCCTACTAAAACAATAGTGAGTCCAGGTGTTCCGGAATGGTAAGCAAATCATTTTCTATCAGTGGCAGCCTTCGTATTACACGATAGTCATAGCTGAATACAATGGTTATAGAAACAGATTTGAAGATACGTCATTGGGAAAATAGCGGTTGTTATTTGTGAAATGGATATTTCGTGACGGTAAACAAAATCATGATGGGGACCAAACAATTTCCAAATTGATGGCATCAATCTTTTCACTAGAAATCCTTTTTGTCAGCATCAGCTCTGCATTCTATAATATATTCTGATATGACGCATAACCCCTGAACTAGCTAGCTTTTATACTCCGTTTGCAAATGCAATTGGAAAGTTGCATCACATTATAAACGGAAAGTTTTCAAAGAAAAATCAAGGTCTTGTCGTTATTTTTTGTTTTTGACGCGCCTTTTATGTCACGTTCTAGATATAAGTCTCGGCATGGTGCAGATTATCTGTGTCTGTAGTATTCAGTCAACATATTCACTAAAAATTCAGAAATATATAGTGAAAGATCATCATTTATATAGCAAAACATCAAATTATAAGTTTGAGCCAACCTTTCATCGTTTCCCTGGAGAAGCCTATCTATGAAATAGTTAAATTATTGGACCAAACATAATTAAGTTGTTTATGAAAGTTTGGTTCAGAAAGGAGTTTTTTCACTATATTGGCCCTTTGGTTTCCTGTATCCATATATTGACCTGAATGTTTGGATAATGTTTTTGTATCTGAAATATGTGATACTATCAATGATATTTTATTGTTAATGTTGGCTGACTTCGGCGAGTATCTTGCTAGACGCACAAGTTCTAGTTTGAATTTTGTGCCTGACAATAATGTTGTTTGATATCAAGTAAAGAAATACATGGCCTGTTGAAAAAAAAACATTTTATATTTATTTTCTGGCAACTTCAAAAATGATACGCATGAATTAATTTTATACTTGCCATTTAAGTTTGTAATGTTTGCGAGGATAAGTTTGCTTTAGTGCTTGCTTTGTAAATCTAATATCAATACATGATAAGCTAAAAATACCTCGATGTCTACAGTGTTGGCATTTGTCATAGTTGTGGAATCTTGTGCAAACGACTTCATAGCATCCAGAATAGGTCTATAACCTTTAAAGTATAAAACACGATATTTTCGTTTAAGGTAAAAATCACGTTTCGAAATTTATTTATAATTACAGGAATAAGACAAAATGAAAGAAAAGGTTAGGTAAAGTCTGAAACAAAGGTGTTAATATACTAATTTTAAAGCTTAATAACTGGGAGCCAATGCACACTGGTGGCTTACAGAAATCTAGTAAACGTTTGCACAAATAACCAATATTATGACCATTTCGTTGTTCACTGGCGATATTGATGATCTATAGGATAACTTCACACCTGTTCACTTGCAAATAACCACATACCTGTACATCTACAAATAACGTTGTCGTAAGCATCTTCTACTTGCTTCATCGTTACCATTCCTTTGTTATTGTCCAACAGTCTGTCAAAAACAAATAAAACAAGATATTAATATTAATAAACGTGTGCTTTTTGAGAGTCATTGTACCAATTGGTCAATAAATTATTTAAGACTTCAACACTGTAAATTGCTTGGTGGATGACTTTTGATAGAAAAATATCCTTTCCTTAGATATTGTTCGGTAGCTTTACCAGTTGTCTGTATTTCATGTTGGCTTGGATTTCAAACAATTTTTATGTATATGATTTAGTTTATTATTTATATTTCATGTACGTGCATTTTTTTTAGCAAATAAGTAAAGCTGTTTTATAAGCTTGTTTTTCTATTAATATCTCAATAAAAGTAACTGTACATAGAATGACCCCGGTGAAAAAAATCTTTTCGTTCCTTTGTGACATGATTCGCACTTTTATGCAATCGCGATTTTTAAGATATTTACAAATCACTTTACATTTAGTAAGAAATACTTACGCATGCATATTCATAACTTGTCCAGGACTACAGAAACCACACTGGGTACCATTATATTTGGCCAACCTGGTTGGAATGGTGTCATCGATGCCTTCTATTGTAGTTATCTCCCATCCGTCACACAAAAACAGTGGACACATACACTGAACGTCATAAAGAATGGATTGTTTTAATGTTTAATTTTTTCTAAATCTTTTTTGAATAAAACAAAAAAAATCCAAATACTCTTCGATTCGTTCTACGGTTTTGTTTTTCTTGAAAATATCTATATTTGAATTGCTTTACGTTACTTCAGGGATTTTTACGGAATCTCGCGATATTTATCGTGTGATTTATCATGGATTCCGTTTTTCCCTAAAATTTCATGGATGAACACAGATAAAATATGTTCTTAAAATCTGCTAAACTAAATTTTAATATTTAAGATAATTTCCTTATATTCATGATTAGCGTCAATCGTCTCTTGTACAGAATTAGATAAAAAGCAAACCAAAGTGTTATTTTGATAAAGCCACATGTACATTAAACTATTACGATGGAATCTATGCCTTATATATATTTGTTGTGGTTTTCAAATCATATACTACCACATATGGAAGTAAGTCATGGTGGGTTTAAAAATAGCCGTAATACGCTTAATATTTTAGTACAAAGAAAGTTGCGTTTAGCTCGCATCGCACATCATTTACTTGCCCAAGGTCGGTGGTTCTCTCCTGGTGCTCCGGTTTCCTCCACCTTTATTACTGACCGCCGCGATGTGACTGGAATATTGTTTAAAGTGGCGTTTAACCCCAATCAAACAAAACTTAATATTTGTCTAGGGAAAAATCTGAGTACGGAAATTAAAGACATGAAATTGTAAATATGACACCAAAGTGTCATCAGGGTCTATTTTCGGACTTTTTCCAGCAGTCAAATTAAGTTTTTTTTTAGCTAAACAAAATTCAACAGTTTTGCAAAATATGTTGAAATCTTTTGAAAAATTTCTATGTAAATTAAACTGATGGTTAGAGTTTATCCAAAAAATCGAAATTGGAAATTGGAAAATTTTAGAAATTCAATTTTTAAGTAAAATTTAGGAAACATTTCTTTTTTAGCTCACCTGGCCTAAAAGGCCATGCGAGCTTTGCCATCACTTGGCGTCCGTCGTTCGTACATCCACAATTCATATTTTACTCTTCTCCTCTGAAACTACTTGGCAAATTTTGACCAGACTTTGGTGGAATGGTCCTTGGATGGTCCCTTTTCAGAATTTTATCCGGCAACCTGATCGGCCATCCAATATGGCCGCCGTTACTAAAAATACAACAAAAGGGGGTTGGTGTAATAAAAATCTTCTTGTCTAAAACTGCTGAGCCGATTGAAACCAAACTTTAGTGGAATGGTCCTTAGATTGTCTTCTATAAAAAATTTATCTGGCATCCCCTCCGACCAACCAAGATGGCCGCCACAGCCTTACATAGTTTAACAAAGGACTATGGAAATTCACTTACAAATTTTCTTGGCTGATACTGTTGAGCCAATTGGAACCAAACTTTAGTAGAATGGTCTTCAGCTGATCCCCTCTCAGAATTTTATCATGCATGCCAACCGCCCAGCCAAGATGGCTACCACAGCCAAACGTATTTTAACATGGGACTCTATGGGAAATTCACTTAAAAATCTTCTTGTCTGAAACTGCTTATCCAATCTGAACTAAAATGTAGTGCAATGGTCCTTTGATGGTCCTCTATCAAAATTATATCCGTCATCCCCTCCGACCGACAAAGATGGCCGCAAGAACAGAACTTAGTTTAACATAGGACCCTCTGAGAAATTAATTAATTCTACTTGCTGAAAATACTTGCTCAATATGAACCAAACTTGTGTGGAACGGTCACTTGGCGGATGCCTTTCAGAATGACATACAATGATGTTGCCCGCCAATCAAGATGGCCGCCATAACCGAACTAAATTTAACATAGAGCCCATTTGGAAATTCTTTTAAAAAATCTTGTGTGGAACCACTTATGCAGGCAGGGCAGGCTGCAGAGTCCGCCAGCTGCTTTTTCTAGTTTTGACATTATAAATCTTCTCAACGGTAATTTAGGTGAGCGGTCACAGGCTCCTGTGATCCTCTAGTTTGGTAGTATTCTTGGCTGTATAATACTTACCGAATTGATGGGATAACTCATCTTGGAATCCGACAATGGTTCATACAACTTGGCCTGTACCACACATATACCACAACCTCCTTCATGACACATTACTTTGGTACCCACTGATATCATCTCTTTCCTTAAGTAAGTGTTTAGTGTCGTCCATGGTGAATATTCGTTCCCAACTGCAATGGTTTTATAGAGTTAATAAAGAAAAAATAAAATTTTTTATAATTCATGTATAAGGCAATACCACAACCATTATGGACACGTTCAAGGATTTTTTTTATTTGCACATTTCTTTTTACACTTTACTATTATAATTAGGATACCCTTTTCCTTCACACACCGACAATTCAATTTTCTGTGATGTGAAGGTTTTCATTTTACATGCTCTTGTTTGCTGGACAGCGCAAAACGATATTTTCAAGAAGTAAGCAAATGAAAATTATCGCTAAGAAAATTAGTTTGGCCTTGCAAAGTGGGTAAACCACCATGGCTAAGACCCAAGTCTTCTCACCATCCTCCCCGGCAAGCAAATTGTCGGTGTCTTATCATGTGTATCATAATCACAACAACCATATCCTAGGTTTTATAGAATTAACAAATTTTGACAAACTGAATTAAAATTGCTCCTGATACTATCGTATCTGGTGTTGAAATCTTTCCTATTTCATATAGGAAACAGACAATATAACAGGTACATGTAGAATGTAAAATTGCCGCTTGTAACGTTATGCTTTAAGCAAAAAAATTATTACCTGTATATTTCTCTCCGTTGATGGTTATAGTGATCTTTGAGTTTACATCTGTTTTTACTTTGAACTTTATAAAATGTCCACAATTTTCACAATTTGCAGCAAATACACCATTCTGTACTGTATCTTTTCTAAAGAGATGTCTACGTTGATAAACAGAATCTCATATAATATTGTATGAATATCATATAACAAATGTATTTTCTGGTATTTTACTTTTAATGGTCATTGTTTTAACTTGAATTTAATGTTTTTAAGATTCTATTTTTTCCTTTCGAATATAATATAGTTAAAATAGAATAATGAGGATTATAATATCATTATTATAATGATTATCTATCAATTTTTATAATATGTTTAGTAGTAACTACATTTTATAATACAATGTACACGATGTTCATTCCGTATATATCGTACACAATTACGCTTACCTTTATCACATACCCTTTATCGCATGGCTTACCCTGAATCATACCCTTTCCCCCAACTTTTACACTTATGTAAAATAGGGGGGAAATTGGGGGTACAAAATTTGGGGATAAACAAAACTTTTTGGAGGTAAAAAAAATTAAGGCGTTCAAAGGACGGGAATTGGGGTAAAAAATTGGGGGTATGAATTTTGAGGGGTAAACATATTTAGGTGGTAAACAATTTTTTATGGGTAACCTTTTGAGCCGTTGATTTTTTTTAGAAAAAGAGGAAGGGGGTCAAACTTCAATTAAAAAAAGAAGTCTCTGGTAATTTTTTTGTCAGATTTTTACCACCTCTTCGCACTCTTCCATCTATTTTGATTTTTTTCACAAAATATTTTCTCTTATCGATTTTATTGTGACAGCATTTTGGCAAATAAGAAGTCATCTGTTTAAAAATATGATAAACTGTAATAACTATTAAAATTCGTATTACATCGATAAGTCAAGTGTTTTTTTCATAAGACATCATTGATCAGGTAGCCTTCCTTCAGCAAAAACCCTCTATCCATAAAATCATGAAGGAAGCATAACTCTCGGAGTACTATATCAACTGAGAAATATATATGAAAACGAAAAGGCATGGGGTAAGTGTCCTGCATTCCAACCATGAGAAAAACTGGGGGAATGTACAAATTTAGAGGTCTCCAGAAGGCCTTCAACAAGAGTGGAATAAATCGCCCGAAATAAAAAAAGTGTATGTGTAAAATTAAACTGCTCTTACCTGAATATTATCAAAACTGTACATGCAACAAAATATTGAACACAAAGAAGAACCTATGACCATTATTCCTGACTTGGGACAGCACATGAAACATCTGTTGTGGTTAAAATAGTTTAGTGGTTATAATTACCCAACCCTCCCACAACGAATGGAAAAAAAGGAAAAAAATCAAAGAAAACAAAAGCAGTAATCGACGATCTATAAAAATCAAACATTGTATAAAAGCAAACTTATAACCACGATTCCTGATTTAGGACATGTGCTAGTTAAGTGGTAACCAATCCTCCCCAAACGAGTGGTCAAAGGAAAATATCAAATAACGGACGATCTATAAAAATCAAACATGTTGCAGAAAGTCACCCAGTCTGACCATATACTAGTGAAACTGGTATGTTGCTACAAATGAACGGATATTTCTCAATGGGAAATCCAAAGGAGTAGGGGCGGTAAGGGTACATTTTAGCCCCAAATAATGGTTATAGTTCAACCAATCCAATATTTTAGGTAATTTATGTATAATTGTAGTACATCATAAAAATGAAACATTTGAATAAATATTCGGCATTATGACGTCATTTAAACGTAATTCTTTTAGCCTAATATAACAAATGGACGAAATGACCAATATTCACGAGTTTTGTAGTCATATATCTGGTCTGGAAACATCGATCGCATAAAAACAA
>JAULBM010334843.1:0-12850 GCA_032357055.1 Geukensia granosissima
GTTTTCAGTGTAGTGTTGTGTGTTCTATGTTTGTCTTTCGTTTCATTTTGTTGGCCATGGTCTTGTCTGTCCTGGACGTAACGATTTCTGTCTGCCCCTTTGGTATCTTCGAATTCCTTTCATTAGAAGTGAAAGACACGGGTTGTGCAAATGCAATATAAAAGTATATAGACAGGAAGAAGAAAATACCCAAAAATGCATAAAAAGCGAAATATACATAAACGTTTATGTGCTATGATTTTTCCGTAATTCATGCTTAAACCGTCTTTTTACGAACAGATAGCTTGATAACCATTCTAGCTTGATTTATATGATGATATTAATACGGATTTAAAATAAAAACTTGATCTACATTTCCTGGATATGAAACTGCGCTTACAACTGAGAAATAGACACGCGCATCAAAAGTCAAAAATCAGAAAACAGAAAACCATCGCTTAAGATTGATGAACAGAAATTTAAAATCAGTCCAATTTTTTTTCAATGCGTACCATGAACTGATTATTAGTTTTTCTTTCGCCAAAATCTGTTTTTTTTTTTCTTAAAGATCCTAGACCACAAAAATCGAATTCTTCGTGCATGAGTTCGAATTTATGATGATATCAGTGTACATTTGTTAAATGACATTTGGTATCATTAAATTGAGTCATATTAGAAACTACAATTTGAAGTGATGACCTAGAAATATTTGGTTAAGTGTTTTCGTTAGGCAACAAGCCAATGGAATTAATATAGGTTGCACATGCCTATGGTTATCGTTACAACTTGAACATATATGCTATGTATGATTTTTGTGTCATGAATATTTATTTCATATTCCCCCTTTTTCATGATTGTGTTAATAAATCAAAATGATCTCTTTTTCACCGAACTGTGTTTTTAATCCACCGTTTCCACCAATTCTTAGATAAACGCAAAAGCATTAAGTAGACCAATTAGTTTCTGTTGTTCACTAAATTGTTAGTTCCATTTGATAAAAGACAAGAAATTAGAAAAACTTTTAAATTACATGTGTATAAATGCAAAAAACCTCACTTTTAGAGCAAAAATTAAAGCCAGCATTTTCTATTTTTTTGTTTCTTCAACTTCTATTGTTGAAGTAAATGTCAGTATGTCGAAACGAGTTTTGTTGAGAGCAGTAGGCAAGCATTATCATTTTGTCATGATTATCGGCAGATTGGTAATGTTCCCTTTGAACTTGCTGTCTGATATCTTCAGTATAAGGTCAAAGAGAGTCTACAGCTGTCATACTGGAAAATATGAAGCAATTGGTCATGACGTTGCCAATAAAATTCTAACATGTATCTACCGAAGTAACAATCTGTATGCCTTTCGCTTTAGGTGGGATACTGAAGTAAATATGAAACTTCACTTAGTGGTTGCATTAGTATATTAATTTACACAACAGTGAGAATAACGTAATCATTACAATGCTTATTGGAATTTTGATTTTTTATATAAACCAAAATGAAACGTGTCATTTAAGGGGGTACCCAACACCATCAGGAAAATAAATTCCACTTGTTTAATTTTATTTATATTTTGTTAAGACATTCATTTACTTTGATAATAGAAGGAAAACATAAAAATATCAAGAAAATATAACCACACATATCTCCGGAATTATTTGAATAGATATATAGTAATTTCATCATCAAAAATTTTGATCACTTTAATATAAAATAATACTTGATTGAAACGTTTAGATGGTCTCACAGAGTTATTTCCCTTAGCTGTTGGGTACCCCCTTAATTGTAGATTACCATGCAAGAGATTCAAAGTCCATAATCCAACGAAAAATCTTAAACATACAAATGGAGAAAACGAAAACAATAACAAAGAAAAGCTTTGATCCCATGAATTTTTAACAAATTATGAGTAGATCAGGGAGTTCGGAAAGATATTCGAATCTGTCCCGCGCGAGAAGCTTGATAAAACACTCCTTTTGAAAGCATTGAGGTGATTTTGCATGTTGCCGTTCAGCCTATATACTGTTTATATTGTTCTTTGTGATGTTATCTGTATTCCCAAGAAAAAGGAAGATGTTAAAAAACTAGGGAAGGTTCAGGTCTTCCGGAAGGGTTAATAACTCCTGCTTCACATGTGACACCGTGGTGTGACTCAGTAAACAAAGCAGATGTAAAGGCGCAATCGATGTAAGTCACAACTGGTTTAGTAACGGTTTAAATCAATAATTTTATAGAAATTTATTTTGTTTGTATAACAAAATATGTTTTTTTTCAAAATGGTACGTAAGTTGTCGTCACCCAAGTTTCTAGTAATTTTTGTCTAAATTACTGTCTGATGGAATTTGATAAATTGAATTTACTTTTTATCATGTTTGAAAAAGGATTAAGGAACAAAAATTGTCAGAAAATATTAATAGTTTTCACCACTTTGACAGTGAATCCAAGGATAATATGGGCCTTAAACAATAACTTTACTCATCTATATTTAATATATCTCTTATTTGTGTGATATAAGGTATTTAATGTCAACAAGTCATATTTGTATTGATATTGTAAGAAATTTTTATTTTAATTATGGTATGGATAATGCTTGCATATTTTTATTTTGTGCTATTTTATAATAAATTGGCGACTTAATACGATTTAAGTGATATTTTATGTAATGTTCTTCCATAATTCAATGAAACATTTATCTAGTAAGTGCTTAGCTTTGAAACTTATGTAGATATATCTTAACAAAAGCTAAAAATGTCTTTTTTTCTATAAAATGCAATAAATATAACACTAATTTGTCGCTGAATGAAATTATTTCAATTTCATTTTTTCATGCTGAAAAGGTTGATTTTTAACGTTTACATGTTTTTGTTAAACATTTAAGTTTCTTCGTTGAAACTACTATTTATATATCCAAAAAATCGATTTGTGAGGTAACATTCTTATCATACTTTACAAGAATATAAGAAAGGTAACTCGAATCATTATGTTAATCAATTAAAGTGTTGTTGATGTTAGTTCGTGGTATAAGTTGATGTTCCGTATGTTAATTAAAATGGGATTTTGTATTTTCCGTAATTGACACTGTACACGACACGGAAATCACCACTTTATTATATTACCATGAAAACTGTGAACTGATTTTTTTTCCGTTTTCCGAAAATACGAAAAATTTTGATCCGAAGTACAGTTCCTACTGTTGATTTCTAAATATTTTTTATTGACAACTTTCAAAATTAAAGAATGTAAAGTTTGCGTAACCAGTTAAAATAAGTAGAACTTGAAAAGAGATACAAAAATCATTGATAAAGCTACAGTTAGAGATCAAACTCTTTTGTTTAGTTATTTAACCTAAAACAATTGGTGTACCAAACAATAACCTAAAACATGAATTTTTCCAATGAAAATTGCTTACGGATGACACGAGTCTAATGAAATTTGACCGTACATTCTTTTTCTATTTGTTCATTTCCCCGTAGGGTCTGCCACATGTCCGTTTAGGGTCACGTCTGTATTAACTTTGGCACGTGCTTATTTTGACTAATCACATGATGTCTTTACTGGGTTTAAAGACAGAAGTGTTTGGTCAGAATAAGCACGTGACAAGGGTTATACAGATGATACCCTGAACGGATGTGTGTTAGACCCTCCAGGATGGCTTCGAGATTTTTTTAAATTACTGACATGACGAATATTCCTTCTAATGAAAAATGTTTCAAGTCAGTAGTACTTTAGTGATAACCCCGGAGACTAAGGGAAGGCAATCAGCAAATTTGATGTCATTTAGTTATAAACAGAATGCGAACATCTTATATCTTTAATAGGTCCGTGTTTTTCTTAGAATTTATTTAGTTCCAGAACCGACCAACATATTTGGACATAAAACCGTTGATAAAAAGGGCAGTTAAATATATATGTAAGTACTCAACAATCCCCTAACCTTGAACAGAAGGTGTGACAAAACAACATCTTGTCATATCATTATAAAAATCCTTCAATGTGCGACACTAAATCGCTAAATCTGTTTTTTTAAAACTAAATAAAATTTCACTGCCCTTGTGATCTCTGACTCCGAAAATAGTAATAAAGTATGTAGCAAAAATCGGTATTCGTAGATAATTATATCCTCCGAAAGTTGAATAGATGTGAATCGCTCATTCTGAATGGATTCTGTCCGGTTTGTGTAACGACGTCTTTATGATCGAAAGTAAGGTCTTCTGAGTCTTATGTCATCATCCCGGTATTTCGACTGAAGTGAATGTTGCAGTAACTGATGAATTCTCTAAATGGACGAACCGAATGTGGCGATTATGTCTTGGTGTAGTTATGCGTGCTTTGTCTTCCACTTTTTGGACGGTTATTAGTCGAGCCAGTCTATTGATATATGTGCCCTAGTCGGGAAATTGTGCTTTGTTAAACATTCTCGGTTCGTGCAACTTTGCTTCGTAAGATACCTGCTTGTAGGCGATCGATTTTAATGTGATAGCTTCCATCCTTGACATTGCAGAGAATAATGTAATGACATCTCAAGTGTTTGAGTATGTTAATAAAAAAATCGTGTTTGATACCTATGAATTTCATTTTTAAAGTATAGTTTAGCTATTGAAGGAAAGTTGCTAGAATGTAAGATAAAATGTCTGTACATTGTTTATCGTAGATAAAATGTTTTGCATTTGGGAAAAAAAAATCTATGATAGTCAATAATCGATTCCGATATAAACTTTCGTCTCAAATAAAATGTAAATATTTATTTACATATTTAGTCCAATGTACTTAAGTGCAATGTCCAAGGAGACAAGGCACATTTGAACCAAACATAAAAAAATCGTAAACAAAACGAACAAAGGCTTGGAATCCACGAACTCCTTTACAAACAAGGAGTGGGATATGGTCTCCATGAAGTATAAGCTTCCCTTTCCCGCGCACAACACCCTTCGCGGAATATCTGGGTGAACACAAGTCCGAGAAAAGATCAACTAATAATTTCATTAACGGTAAGAGGTCCAACACTAGTTGAGATACACTGATACCATAAAGATAAACCAATTTATTATATCTACCAGAGAATGTAAGGAGGGAGGATTGGATGTATCCTTGTTGAAGTAATTTAAAATCCGGAGATTTGTAAAATGCAAGAGTGTATCGAATCATAAGTCCGTAGGCAGGTGCAGCAGTAATACTGCCTTATAAATTTAGGGGGTTTACAATAGAAAATTGAAGAAATCCCCTTTGTCATAAATCATGGAAACAAGTTTTTTTTTTATTTTTTTGTGTTTAATCACATTTCATCAAATAATTTAAAATGCCATTATTGCAGGGTTTTCTTAAGTACGATATGCAACATGTTTCCAGGACAAAAACCTTAGATGCCATACAAGTACAGTATTATCGCTTACAACTTATTTTCTTTCAAATAAGTCAAGGAAATTTATTAATCAGCTTTCCGATAATTTCAATATAACTATGTTACCTATAAATAATTATATGACAAAAGCCTAAAAATTTAATTAAATGTAATGTTTATTTTTATACATGATCTTACATCATGTATCTGTCCATCATAATTATAGTTTTCATATAACTGTCTAACCACAATCATTTAAGTGTCTGCGCACAAACAATTACATATGACTGCAATTCATTACGTCGTGAAAGTCATTTCATATGATGAAATACTAAATTGGGACAGATCGTATTGGATTGTTTTTTTTTTCAAGTCTGTATTGTTCGTCGATCATAAATATTATACATATCATGTATGAATATCAAGACAGTTTAATCCAGCTTGGAGTTTTAAAATTGATGTATGTACAATAATATGTAATTGTTTTGGATCAATACTGATACAAATCAGTATTACTAAGATTAACTAAGTGACCTAGTTACAGTAGTCAGCTTTGTATCATATTAATATGCAATGAACGTAAGGGTTGTTTTGAATAAGAAAACTTCGCTCAATTTACGACCACCTAATCGCCAATCGAAGCCGGGAAATGTGAATGTTTTAACTAAAAATGCGCAATATTATTGACCTTATGCTTTCTAACACAAAATTATTTATACAATAACAGTGAAAACCGCTTTGGGTATAGTAAGGCTTGAAATCTTCCAACCAAATGTTTTAACCTGTGCGCACAACAATAGAAGAAAATCCAATTTAGAGAGAAATATTTTTGACCGAAATCATTTCTCAAAATGCAAAGAATGTGGTATGCCATACTGCAATTCACTCATTAGTACTCATGTCCTGAATATAAATGGAATATTTTGCAACAGGAAGTTACGCAACATTAACTTAATCAATCAATAAATCATTGTGTGTTCATTAAACAATATTTTCATCTTTGTTATACTTGGTGGGAGGCTGTCTCAAGGACAATCATGCCACAACTCCTAATTTTAAATTTATTTACAAAACCGTATTTGGCGTGTTGAAAATTTCTCCGGTAATATAGTACTCCATACAATGAGTTATATTTCGCCTTTGTAAATGACTTATACAGAACTCTGACATTTATCAGCAAAAAAACGTCTGCACTTATTTTTGGAATTCCTTTTTTTCGGTTTTTGTATTATGTTCAAAGCTTCGATGTCGTAGACTTTACTGTCTCAAATTGCGTGTACCTGGCGACGCGTGAAACAAAGGTTTTTTGTAATTTAACAAACTGGAATAAACAAGGGTACACTTTATCGCTTTTCACATCAAAAACTGCCTACTTGCGGCTACATTTGATATCGTCTGTTAAAATTCTCAATATTATCATGATTACCAAAAAGATAAATATAAATAATAAATAAACTGAATAGTCTAGTTTATGTCATAACAACACATTCAAAATTCCCAAGTATTATTTATCGAATTATATATTCAAAAATTTTCGACTAATTATACCTATATTCGAGTATATTTTACTGATGGAACGTGAACTTGTGACCTGATGCAATTATTATGACTGCTACGAGTGATCATTTCCGTGACCGAGACCTCTTTTCAAGTGTACATGAAAGTTGTCATATGGGGTTAATATCAGAAAAAATGCACTCCAACAACAGGAAAAATGGAGGGAATTTACAAATCTAGAGGTATTCTCAATTCCATCAACAAGGGTGGAATACCACTCCTTGTGAAAACCTCTAAATAACCTCAAATAAGAATCTTGTATAGTAAAAAGTTAAATGACACTGCTCTTTCCATTATATTATCAAAACAGTACTAGAACAAAATATATAACACAAAGACAACACTTTGACCACAATTCCTTATAGGCACTGGAGACATGTGTTAGGGAATGAAATAGTTAACCTGGGAAATAGTTGAAAGGGATCTGTAGACGTTTAAATTTTACTGTCATTTGGTGGGTGGCTGTCTCATGAACAATCGTGCCATATCTCCTCTTTTATCAGTGGGATCCTAACCTCTCCCAACAAGTGGTCAAAGGAAAATCGAAGAAAACTAAAACAGTAATAGACGAACTACATTAAGCAAACATAAATTATCTTAATACGACAAGAGAACATACAGATGGACTCACGAACTTCTATTAAGTGAAGTTACAAAGTAGAATATTCCTTCAATTACGACATCAAAAGCCCGACATACAACAAAAGACAATTATTAAGTCAACCACAGAACAAATCATGATAAATGCAAAAAGAGTTTAAAGTAATGCCAGATTTGGGTTTACCTGACAATTCAATTGATAGTATTAAATTTACAAAGCTATGACCAGAATTCCATACTTAGGAAAAGAACGGAGAGATGTAGTGGGGTTATACAAGTAAAGAGGATCCAAACCCCCTGACGGGTGATCAAAGAAAAAATAATCAAAGAAAATAAAAACAGTTATAGACAAATTAGAAAAATCAGAAATTCCCCCAATCCGACTAAAGAGTATCTGTAAGACAATTAATATGCTACAAAATTACATGCAACAAGAATAAATTTCTCTTAAATTCTCACAGTTTCTGAAATGAAAGCTCATAGTAAGATTCCTTAACATCAGACATGAATGCAAGCCTCACCACATGAGATGTCATCTAACACAATATGTCCGACGATTTTGTACTATGTTGAAAAGATAGATGCAATGCCAAATGTATAAATGTCAATGAAAGAAAACAATAAGTTATTGATATCTGTGGCGACAATGTAGGATGTGATATCCTTTGTCGTATAAAAATTCTCATTTGAATTCTTATTTTTGTATTAAATCTTTGTAAATGTTATACACTTCTTTTGTTCAGTATAGTAGATAATTTATTATGTTGCGAACCAATAGTTTTGTCCGCAAAGACCATCAACATTGGTTACATTTGTAACATTGGTGCTTTTGATTGGGTTTCTGATACAAATAGGAACAATAAAGACAAGCAATTGTAAGTTAAAAAACATCACGTCATTGTCCCTCTAACATCTTTTAATTGAATGAACCATGAGACAATATGTTAGAAAATGTTATTTCGCTTTATTGAGCAAGGGATAGATATAACGAAAAGTGTCAAAATTAAAAAAAAAACAAATCGGAACTGATGTTAAAAACAATTTAACAACCAAATACGTTAGATAGTATTTAATTAAGAAAATAAATCTTTCATCATTACTTTTATTTCTTATGCTGAAATGTTTTGGGTTCACTCATTCATAATTATAAATAAAGAAATAAAGTTCATAATGATAAATTATCTTATTAATTATAATTGATAAATTTGAGAAATAGTTATGATGTTAAACATAAATATAATTACTCTTTTTTTTTAGTGTTAAACATTTTTTCTAAGATGATATAAATTAGTAATAACATGACATGATGTAAGCGCATTTAACTATTCGTAACGGTTTGTTATAACATCTGTGTTCCGCTGTTCCTACTCTTGGCAATATTATTTGACAATCAACGTGCAAAAATGTTAAGTATAAAAAGGTCTTATTAGCTGTCAAAAAGAAATTGAATTTTTAAAATGTCTTTTTATGGACAATATATTTCTATTAACAAACATACAAATTTAAAAATAAGACTTTAGCATACAAACATTTCAGGACCAGAAAACTAGGTTTATGAAGGTTTGGGAAAGTTTTGTAAAATAATTCCGTCAAAATTTTACTTCACAAAACTTAGTCAAACTACATACTTGAATGTTTGCTAAAATATGACCAAAAGACTTAAAAATTATCAATGTTTTACCCTTGATGATATAAAACCAAAAGCTTCGGAGCAAGATTGATCAATATTTATGAAGACTTAACTACGCTTTTCAAATTAAACAAACTTTGACATTGTCCTACTTACAGTATATATACATCATGAAATAGTTTGTTTCTGAGAACGTTACATAAAAATCTTAGCGTAAAACAGCACACTATTGCAAAAAAAGAAAAAAAGATAAGGTCTTACGAACTTCGTTTCTATGTTAACTTTGAAGTATTTTGATAATTTTGATAAAGCTAATTTGTAAATGTATTTGACATTTCAGTAGTTCATTTTGTGGAATTGACAAATGATTTTCCTATTTTGTCCATATCTAACTTTGATGAATTGCAAACGAAAAAACCTAGAAAGCCATATAGGTATATCTTACCTACCATGAATCTGTTTTTGAGCTACTTTGGAAGTTGTCACGATTTGTACTTATCAAATAGCTTTTTATAATCTTTGTGCTTTTTCCTATGAAATGACTTTGATAAAACATATGCTGTTTTATCAAACTAGGAGATGTGGCTTGATTGTCCCTGAGACAGTCATTCACCAAATTAAAATCGAATCTAAATTTCTACAGGTCACATTACGGCCTAAAACAATGAACCAGGGTCCATACCATAAAGGAAACTGTAAAAGGCTCCGAAATACAAAATTGTGAAACTTGAATCGACCTTATCTATACAAAAATGGTGAACAAATAAAAAGAAATGATTAATTAATCAAAGACAATTACTGGACTAAAGATTCCAGGCACATAAGTTTGTGGCGGGGTTGACTTTTTCCAGTTGCATTTTGGTGCCTTTGACAATTGATGCCGTCTCTACCTGACATTAAAATAGTGAAAAGTAATCTGATGAGAAAAATTACATTCGGTATTCATTAATATTAACATGAACGGAAGAGGTGATAAGTTAACACTATACACACAGATAACTAAACACATGCTTTACCGAATAAAGATCTCTAGAGAACAAATAATGGCTTTTATACTGCAGCTGGACCACTTCCTGTTGACTTTATTTCCTAAATATAGTAACGAAGTGATATTTTGTACAATGTCAATTTCATTTCCTTTATAGCCAGGGGCTCATTAAAGGACAAAAGAAATTTATTTTTATGTTAATTAATATTTTTGTAGTAATCTTAAATATTTTTTAGCTGCAGTAAAAAACAATATTAAGTCAATGTCTGAAAAATATCAACTTTTTTGTATGAGGCTAAGAAACTGGGGAAAGGCGAGGTTATTGACCTAATATTGTATATTGGTATGAAATTGAATGATAAAACTAAAAGAACATCATAAATATTTAAAAGAAAGAATATGGAATATATGCCAGATAAAAACAACCTAAATCTTTTCTGGGTGATGCACTGCATAATTTCTCGTTGAGCTGTTGATTTGATTAACTAGATTTCCGTGTGGCACGAAACAAGTTCTTAAAAATAGTGGCATGCATTTCTCTCTCTTATCAGAAAGATTGTTGACAAAATAAAAAAATCAACGATTGAAAATGCCTAAAATGTTAACGTTATATATGCTATTAATTGGTAATTTTTATAATAACTTTGCATTAAATTGACGCGATGTGAAACGTTAAATTTTTAGACAATGTGTTATAGTTTCCATTTAATAAATAACAAAAAATTAATATCCTTTGTATTAATAAGCAGATCAGTTGATTGAATGTTTTCTTTAAAGCAAGTGTCTTGAACTTAAAACATTTCGGTTTGTTTAATCGTTTAAATGTTTACTTGTTCGTTTTTTTGTTGCTGTTCTTTATAATGGAGGATTTGCATTTTATGACAGTTTTAATTTTGATAAATAATAAAAATACAATAGTTTAATTAATTGCCCAATTAGCTGTGTCTTATATACTAAGAATTCGATATGAAATAAATATTAAAGTAGAAGTTTTTGCGATAAAAACTGAATTCATTAGCCACTGCATGTCGATAGATTTTGCTTTCATTCTGACCTTCTTCATAAATGAAAGAATTTCAAAATAAAAGAACTGATGAATTGAATATTTAATATCTCCTGTTGATACAAACTGCTCCAAAAATGTGAAAGGAATCCGAAGATTCTTAATTGGCAGACAGATGTAGTTAGGTAAGAAGACAGAGAAGACCATGACCAAAAATGACACGAATGACTAACATTGAACACACAAACCTACACAAAAAAATAAAGTTTGAGTAGCACGAACCCTAAAAAATCAAGGGTGCGTTCAGGTGCTCCGGAAGGGTAAGCAATTCATCCAAGATGAGGTCAACTCATTGTTTAATTATCGGTAACAGGCCCATAACTAGTTGAGATTCGAGATACAGTGATACCATAAGGAGGAACCAATTTATGATCCAATATTAATCTTAACCAAAGTCAATGGAGAATGAATGAGATAAAAAAAAATGTTGAGGTGAACAAAACATATTTAAGAAGATCATTATTCAACACAATCTCACAATACCACCTTCTACATGTATATAGTTTTTAACATTAAGGGAAGACATTACTCTTCTACACCCCTTTCATCACTAACAGAATTATCAATTAAACTTAGCACAAGTGATTCATCTTCCAAATAATAGGACCAGTTTTTACATCATCTATAGAAGAATGGTGTATAGCAAATACCGCCCCTTTATCAGAGCTGGGTTATATTCTATCTTCAACATGTAAGACTTGACAGAAGTATGCCTACACTGTACCTTAACTCTTTACACATTTGTAATCATAATTTAATATTTTGCTATGATTCTGCCATATCCTTGAAATAACTTTTAGCCACTCAACTGATACACGCGGAAAGTTTTGCTGACGAGCTCTTCCTCAGAAAAACTTTTAAAATCATTTACCAGTCAACAAAAATTTCATATGGTTCTAATTAGCTTAACATCATAAGCTTTACAAAACATATGGGTATTTGTTACGATTTTGTCTAAATATCTCCATCGTTTCAATGTACTTTTGACCGATTCCACAATCCATCTGTTTTGGTCACCAACCTAGAGGAAATGGAAAAAATGATAGTTTAGTGCGACCGATTATGTGTTCTATATGATACTAAATAGAACAGATTTATTTGTTCGTTTGTTTAGTGATTGTCGCCACTTTCACTTGCCATTTGTGTACTCTCTAGTTGGGCTGGACGAATTTCTATTTGATTATTATAGTTCGTCTTTACCTGTTTTTGTTTTCAATGGTGTTTTTCCTTTGATCACTCGTTGGCCGAGAGTTACAACCCCACTGCACTAGTAAAGCCCCTCAACTATTTATTGTTAATAATATTCAGGTAAGAGCAGTATAAATTGGCTTAATTATATAAAAAATAGGAAATGTGGCAAGATTGACAGCCACCGACCAAATGACAGTAGAATTTGAACTTCTACAGGTCCCACAAGTTTGTATATTTGGAGCGATTAAAAGCTTTTCACATGGATTGGTATCATTACGGTCTTGTGGAGATCTCTAGATTTGTAAATTCCTTTTCCTGCTCGTAGTCGGAGTGTTGTTGTTCTGTCTCTCTGATATTTAACCAGATCTTTTCATTTTCAAAACACAGTAAATATGTACTCTCTGGAGTTGGATGATCAATTATTTGAGTTTTATCAATAAGTATAATCTCAGTTTGAACATAGTACTTTTTATCATTGTCAAAATATAAAAATAAGTGCTTTTCACTAAGAATC
>JAULBM010334854.1:0-22868 GCA_032357055.1 Geukensia granosissima
TTCTTGGCGGTCACATGTTCTAGTTAACCAATCAAAATAGGCCTTTTATAAAAACATTGTTCTGAGGTATAATAATATTTTTTATTGTGAATTTTAGTAGCGAAGCCTTTTAAATTACGTCACGGAAAGTAACAGGATTTTAAGGTCATTGTATTTGATTTTATGTCAAAATCGGAGGTTCAGTAACAAAGTAGTAACATATCGACTTCACATTTTCGGATTAGCGCTTGCGATCGATGGTCTTACGACATGTACGATTTGTTTGGTTATAAATAAAATGCCTAAATTATAGACCCCAAAATAAAATATTGTTTAATTCCCAATCCCGACCGACTCGGATAAAACTGGTCTAGCTAAAATGAATAAACCAGCTTGGAAGGGTCGGGTTAGGGGAACAATCAATATATTAATTTTGGTGAAATATACGTCCATTTAACCTTGGATAACCAATACAAAAATAGAAGATGTGGCATGATTGTCCATGAGACAGCCAGCCACCCCCCAAATGACAGTAAAATTTAAACTTCGACAGGTCCCATTACGGCCTTAAACAATGAACCAGAGTCCATACCATAAAGGAAGCTGTAAAGACCCCGAAATAGAAAATGTGAATTATACATAAAACACGACAATCGACCCAATCGAATGCAAAAGTGGTGAACAAATAACAATAAAGATAAGAAAAGAGCTGACTTTAGGCCCGGGAACACAATTGATGTACACTTTACGAATAAAGTTCCCCTTATAAAAACAGTGTATTTTTCCCATTTTACTTATAATTGTATTTAAACACAGTTTTCATTTGAAATATAAAGCAAAATGTTTGAACTACTTGTTTTATGTAGTTTATAAGGCAGTCATAGGTTAAAGTGGTGATAAGGTAAAAAGTACGGTTGACGGCAGGGGAATGCAACCAATCTGAACCCCATAGAGATATCCTGACTATTTTGAGTTAGCACTGATAAGATTTTTAAAAAAATTGATATAATCTCAGAATATGAGTTAACTTTAACTGGTAGAAATTTTATTTAATTTGAGCAGGTGCGATTTTTTAATTTAATTTTATTTTTACAAAGAAAGCACTGTAAATAAATTGTCTACTCGGGCCTATACCAAACAAAAATATCTGGGTTCATCGTTTTCTTCATATGTGTTTGCAAATTTTTATTACTTTACTCAAGTTATAAACACTTCCCATCAAAATTTATTAAAATTCGTTAAGAAAGGGGAACTGACAAATCTCCAATGCAGGTGTAATACTTGAAACACTTTTATCCAAAACCCAGGAAACGCCATATTAAATCGACGTTTACAGGATGCAAATGTCAAATTTTATTTCTGATCACAAGTTCATCAGTAAAATAAACTTCAATTTTACGCATGATTTTCCCATTTATTCCGTATTATTGAAATTTTAATATATTATGCACAGTATGATATAAACATTTTTCAAAATGCATACATTCATGTATCAATATTCAAACTCTTACACAGACGTGTTTTAAAAAGATCTGATTTATTTCAAATAAAACCTTAGCTGGATCCGTGTAACACATACTGATATAAATTTATATTATTTCTTTGCAAGCAAATTTGTTTTATTTATTTATTATTTTTTGACGAGGTAAATTGAAGATTGATGTTTTGACACAAAATTCGCATTTACATCAAATGTGCTCATTTTCTTTAAAATAATATATAGAAAGAATAAGACAAGAAGTGATTATCTATCCCGTTAATTACTGTAATTTCACGATAATTCATTCAATGACACTGATATTTCTTGGAAATCGTGTTCCTCCTTTTAATGACGATGGTGCTTCCTTGGAATCATGCTCTTTTTCTTAATATTGGGTACAAAACCTATTACAGATGTCATAATTCAGACAGACAATTTTTTGATTTTCTTCGTTTTGTTTAAATCTTGTTCCTTTTCAAATCTCCTTCAACTAGGATAAAACTCGAGTACTGGCTTTCGTCATTTAAAAGGCTCTCTTATGTCAGAGAAGGAGTCCCTCCAAACATAGTAAAACGTTGATATTCAGAAAATGAACGTTGTCTGTGCACAGATCTGTTTATGAGTTCAGTAGTCCTCTTCCCTCCTAGCTTCTAAGCTTACAATTTTAGATATTAGCTAATATTGTATTTGTCGAAGTCTGGTACCAGACGCTTTACCTCGATAGTCTACTTTGAGATGGTGTAACGAAAAATTATGCAGGAAACAACACAGAAAAGATGTGGATTGTATCTATATTCTTTCTTTTAAATATGAATGTTAACATATGATTGTATTATTGACAGGAAGTGCCTACAAAGAACAGCCATTTGAATACAATCCAACAGAATGGGTACAGAGAATCATCAACAACAAACAGAGAGGTGTATCACACCAAGCTCACAGTGTTTTTGCTGAATTAGACGTGCTTAGAAAACACAATGATTCTTTCGAATGGAAGGAAACAGCAAGGTATACTGACCCTGGTTGTAGTTAGTTAAAATGTCTTGGGATCTGTTGCCTGCAGATGTAAACTATGTCGTTTTATACAAAAACGATTTGATAAGCCTATTAAACAGTTATGTAATGTATATGTAGTCCATGAAAAAATGTTATCCTTTACTCTGATACCAATAAATAACTACATATAATAAAAAACTACACGCATTTAGTATGGGGTATAAAGGCAAAACAATCACTTTTTGGGAACATCAATTGATAGCATCTTAGTCGGCATGGGCGGGTGTACTTTGACAACACACTTATGTTTCTACACGAGACAAATCCATATTTCAATACATAAAACAACAGTTAATATGTTATAAAACGTTTCTGTGTTAAAATTATAAATGAAGGATTTACAAGTGGTAATAACATTTATTGTCAATGCACCTGCAATGCTTGTGAAATAGATAATTATGATAATTTTACTTCTATGGCAAATTGTAATTTATTCTGAACTTCTTTTCCTAATTCAAAAATAATTGTAGATTTACAAAGCATTTTGCAACATGAAACAGAATCATTTACCGCTTGGACAGACTGACAACATATTGCTTTCATGGGAACATTAATTGTCTCTTCTGATTTAAGAACAATGACAAAGATGAACATTGTATACATTGGAATTTGGCAAATTACTGTATTACCCAAATCCAAGCAATATATTTTATGAATAGGATTGCCATACCCAGGTTTATAATTGTTTTGATAGTTCGTGAAATAGATTTTAATAATGTTTTTTTTTTAATTTTACATTCCAAATTCTATACTTTTAGATGGGTAAAGTACGAAGAAAACTTGGAAGAGGGAGGAAAACGTTGGTCAAAACCTCATGTTGCCTCTTTATCTATGCATTCATTATTCGAATTACGATGTGCCTTTGTAGACGGTAGTGTTACCTTGGACCATGATGCCTACTCACTGGCTAATGTCGCTGGTAAGTATGGAACGAATGCTCTCTGAAATATTGTTGATTTGAATATAAATTATTCTAAACCTCGGGATATTTAAAGTGCTTATCGTGTCGGCCTTAATAGTTGGATTTATGTTTGAAATGTTTGCTTACCGTACTTCTCGCGACATAGGCCCTAGTCTGGCAGTTCTAAGTTAGGCTCAATTGTGCAGTATCCCACCACGACCTACAATATAAACCTTGCCAAATTATTGCGACTTTCTTTGCACGCCGTCGCTCTGTACCAGAGTTTTCAGCTTTCACTGAGAGGCCAAATACGGCCATTTCTTGATCAATCATAACACTAAGTAACCAACCTTAATTTCTTCTTGCCACTACGTAACCGCGATGGTTTTTAAGATTGTTGTAGGTTTCATAGAAGCGTCATTCGGAGGCAATTTTTGCAATTTTTCACATCAACTTCAACTTCGTTGAAAATGATCAATTGTTAATCCAAACTTTATCATGGGCAATTTGTGATGCACTTCCCTGCTAAAAACACAAAAGGAAAAATAACAAAAATATATAGTTAATAAATATCTCCTTGCAAATATTAATTGATTGGTAAATGGAAAGTGGTTTATTTTTTTTACAGATAAAATGTTGGAACAGTGGCAAGACCAATGTGATTTGGACTCGAGGTTACGCCCACACTTGAGAGATATCATGTTAAAAGGACACAAGCATAGTCACGTTAGACGAAACAGAAATCCATCAAAAGGAAGCAGAACACTGGCAGACATTGCAGATGAAAGACGTAAGAATCAAAGTTTATAGATGGTTAGCAAAATCAGCTGTTAGGGCAGGGTTAGCAAAATCAGCTATTAGGGCAGGGTTAGCAAAATCAGCTATTAGGGCAGATATATTGATTAAAAACAATCTGTTTCGGGAAATAATTTAATTAATACACCAATTTATGAAATATGGTTAAGTCAGAGGACCAGTTTACAAAGAATTACATCAACTTCAAAAGCCTCCAATGTTATTTAAAAGTACTAAAAAAGTACCAGACTTGTCGCCCGACAGGCTCCTACAACAGGTTAATTGACGATGAACCAGTCCGTTTGATCAAATTGTTTGACGCTCAGTAATATGCCATTTCGATTGTTCGATTCCAAACAGACCGCACGGTGCATGCTACTGTTTGATGCGGTTAATTGACGAATGAACATAATCTAAATGAGTCGACTCGTCTAAATATGCATGAAATATTTGCAGGTGGACGTTAAACAATAATCAGTCAATAAATGAGTCGATAGACGTTCTATTTACATCATGACAGGCTGCTTGTCACTTGTGTTGATGGATCAGAATAACTGCTGCTGTAAATTCCATCTGTTTTTCTCATGGTTGGAGTCTCGGATATTTACCCCATATCTTTTCATTTTCATATTGCTGTCTTATAAAAAAATTGATTTGTTAGGTTGTTTGGTATCCGAACAAAATCTGACCGAGTCGATGGTTTCTTGCTCTAGAAACCATGTTTGTTCTTGTTCTAGAGACCATTTTTATTTTGCTCTAGACTCCATTTTCATTCTTGCTCTACAGACCATGTTTATTCTTGTTCTAGAAATCATTTTTATTTTTGCTCTAGATTCCATTTTTATTCTTGCTCTACAGACCATGTTTATTCTTGCTCTACAGACCATTTCAATTCTTGATAGAGACCATTTTCTGTATTTCAGTGGAAACCGCTAACGCCTCTTCCTTCCATTTGTCATCAAGTGCTAGTTTAGCAAGTATGGACAGTTCTGGAATGCAGAGTGTCCCGAGCTCACAGGATCTCTTCATCACAGACCCATCCAATCCCAATTACAAGGTAAATAAAAATAGATTTAAACTAGCAATTTATTTTGGCATAGTATTCCTGCCGGTTGACGTCTGTTAATCACATGTTTACGCACCTTAAGGAATTTAATACTGTCTTTGAGAGACTGTCCGGAGTATAAGGTTTTGAATCAAACTTTTACTTGTAAACTTTTTTTATCATTATTTTTTTGATAATTTGCTATGAAGTAAGAATTTTCAACACAGTGTTCCTGGTGATCATTTTCCAAAAGATGTTTCAACTGTTCATCTGGCTAAATACGCACGAACGTAAAAGATATTACATGTGTATTTTTCTATAACTTCAAGTTTTTTTGCAGCCCAACATTAATTTTATGAGAAAAATTCCAAAAGATGCCGAAGCAGCAAATGTTATGATAGGTGAAGTCGAAGAATTAGAACAACGACTGGTAGGGTTCATGAGACTCAAAGAACCACGCATGCTTGGAGACCTAACGGAAGTCGCTTTACCAACACGATTCGTCTGCTTTATGTTTGGTCCAAAAGGAACAATGAATCAATTGACGGAACTTGGCAGGTGTATATCAACCATGATGGTGGATGAGGTACAAATAACAAAAGTGGATCTAATAATTTTTCACAGTTTAAATTTTGCATCGTTGTAGGGATATCCTTAATAATAGTAATAATGTTGTTTAGCAGAGATTTGATTTAAGTAAAGAGTGCATATTTCAACAGAGTTACGTGATAGCAAATTAGGCCATGCCTTTTTTTTAATCTGTTTTGCGTCAGGTCAAATTCTCAAAACTTAACCGCCCGTCCGCACGAAAACACACAAACACAAAATGAGAACAGCTTTGATTGTTTACATATTGCACTTAAACAGCTTGTATTACCTGTGTATATCTGAGGCCGTTATATTTAGTGCTATGTTTTGGAGGGATGTTGAGATAATTCTTCTCAATACTACAATTGCATACAGATTATTTTCTGTGTTTGTTTTTTATATCAAAAGGCTTTAAATCTACCCGCACGCGGACGCAAAACAAAGAAAACACACAACTTTGGAATTAGGAGAAGGTATACTAAGCAAACATAAACCAATTCAATAAACATTAATTTCAGATACATTGTATCAAATGTCTTGTTTGAATTACAATTACTCACCCTGGTTTTTGTAATGTTTTCATTACTCTAGCTTTTAGTGTAGTGTTATGCGTACTTTGTTGGTCTTCGTTTTTTTGTAAGCCTCGTTCTTATTTGTATTTTGATTTTTTATCTTCGAATTCTTTTTCCTTTAACATAATTAGTGCCACGTAATTCAGTCAAAAGTTAACACAAATGGGTCAACAAATTTTACCATTTCACAATAGTCGAATATTTTAATTTTTAAATTCATATATTTATACTTTTCACAGATTTTCAGAGAACTGGCATACAAATGTCTTGAAAAAGAAGAGTTCCTGGCAGGTATCGATGAATTTATGGAACAGGTGACAGTTCTTCCGCCAGGTGAATGGGATCCTAAAATCCGACTGGAACCACCATCCAAAGTCCCTTCACAAGTAAGTCAAGCATTTGTCTTTATTCTATTTCAACTTCCATCTCTCTACCGGTTTAAAATAGCGATTTTCGCATCTTGTAGAAATATTTTAGCATTCATACAAATGTTTAAACCTGTCAATCTATCGATTTTCTACACTGATATTATATAAGTGGATACATCAATGTTATTTTCATTCAGTCAGAAGATATTGTTTGTGGCCCAGATAAATACCTTTTCAAGTGAGCAATAATGTTTAACACCAAGGAAGAAATCTCTCACTTTGACTGTGGTCGCTTGCCGTTCTTACCACACAAGAGTTTATGCATAAGGCACGGACCATTTGATTTTCTGGGGCTGGGCGTTTTTAGAAAAAGAATGAAAAAAAATACTCGGACCAATTGTCTGGCAATTAGAACAAAAGCAATGTTCAAAGAAATTTTTTAAATTAACTATATATGAAAAAACAATCTGGCCCGCGTAGGGGCAAAAAAAAAACTATCGCCCGCACACAAATTCAAGGCCCCCAAAAAATCAAACACCAGAGTCCATTTCTGCTGTGCTAAAATATTTTGTGCTTTTTTTAGGATTTCAGAAAGAAATCTATCAATCCTATAGAGGCCAAAGTGATGCTAACTGATGACGGTGGTGGACATTCCATAGACGATCCAGCATTAACATGGACGAAAATGTAAGTTGTATTATTATAACAAGTCAAATTCCTTTTTTGTTTTCTTTGAAAAAAATAGATGAAAATATATATACGTGTACAAATATACCGACTAGAAATGAATATCATGCTTGTTACCAACAGATAATGTAATATTCTTTTTCAATAATCTTCTTATAAATAAAATTGACAAATTATACTGTTAGGTAAAAAGTATGAAATATTGAAGCAAGGGCACAGCTTTGCTTCCTTTATGGTTAATTGATTAATTGATTTATACATTGTCTGACTTGTTTAATTTTCAGACCGTTCAAGGGTTTAGTTGACGACATCAAACGTAAAATTCCCCACTATTGGACCGACTACAAGGATGCTATCCACATACAGTGTTTGGCCTCGTTCGTCTATGTCTTCCTGGGTACTCTGACTCCAAACGTTACCTTTGGTGGATTGTTAGGTCAGGCAACCGATCAGTATATGGTGAGTAGAAGGTGATTTTTGCAGGCATGAATGTGTTTTTAATACGCTATTTAACATAGATATGTTACAAAAAGCTATTTGCTGATTTTGAAAACTTTATATTAAAAATCAAAAAACACTAGATACTTTTATGTAGAAAATATATTTGATATAAGATTTACCTAAGTAGTATTATAATATAGTATTAATATTGTTTGCCATGCTTTGTTGTACAATGGATTACGCATATATGCAATCTGTGCTTTATCCAATAAAGATATTTAATTTGAAAAAGGTTAGCTGGAATTCCATTGATCCACACAGGTAAATGAATTTCGTATCCAGAAAATATTTGGATTAAAAATGCCCACGAACTTGTTTTCTATATGTAGATGTCATCTTGTATCATTCTGTTATTAAACAATCAAATACAAAAAGATAAAAATTAGAAAATACATACTTTTTAATTCAGGGTGTAATGGAGTGCATTTTTGCTGCTGCTGTTACTGGTGTTTTGTTTGCTTTGTTTGGTGGGCAACCATTGAATATTCTTGGTAGTACCGGTCCCATGTTGGTATTGGAAACGATTATCTTCAACTTGTGCAAGTGAGTTATTATTAATTGTTATATTGCATTTATAATATTTTAAACGGGGTGCAAAAGTAAAAACATGACGTTTATATGGGTTTGACAAGATGAAAACTTGTGCTCTTCTTCATTCTTTAATACCTTTTATTAAACTTTTCCAGAAAAAAGAACATTAAATTATGCTTGCCTTTAAGCAATATGAATTCACAAAACGACGCTGATTTCCTGTTCTTTGACCACCAACACATGTCATAAAACATGAAATAGAAAGAAAACGATTCAATTAAAATGTTTTAAAATATAATTGATTTTCTTTATAACCAAAAGCTTGATTTGTTTAACCATTAGGGACAACGACTGGGATTTCATGCCGGCACGGTTTTGGGTAGGAATGTGGACTGTTCTATTCATTTTGATCATAGTAATTTTCAACTTAAGTGCATCTGTGAAGTACATAACTAGGTTTACAGAGGACAGCTTTGCTACGCTTATTGCAGTGATTTTCATCGTAGAAGCGTTTAAAAAACTGTTTGAAATAGAAAGCCACAGTCCTGTCAATTTCAACCCTGATGAACCATTACCAATCATTTGCGCATGCACGGACACTTGCAACCAGAATGTCACGGAGACATTGGCGAATTTAGCACATGGTACATTTACAAATTACTCCTGCCATGGAACTGCAAATTTTACCACCAGTAATGTTACGGTTAATTGGCCTGGTTTAACTGAAAGCGGTTGTGCAGACTTTGGAGGAACTTGGATGTGTGGACCAAAAGAATATGTGGGTGATGTCTTCTTCCTGTCCGTCATTTTGTTTGCTGGAACGTTTGGTATAACTGTCTTCCTGATTGCATTCAAAACAAGCACCCTGTTTCCAAATGTTGTAAGTAATACTTTTCAGCCAATAAGAATTTATTAACTTTGTAAATAGAAAGAACAAATTTACAAAATACAACATTTATACAAAAAGTTGAATAAATAAGGAGAATTTACATGTAGGTATGCTTTATGTACATTTCATGGCGTAATCTCTCATCAGTAGCATTAGAACAAAAAAAAAATAATTTCCAAACATTGAGAAAGAAACACTTAAATCCAAACAAATCAAAATAGGACGCTAAATCCGACGACAGTGACAACTATTAAATGTAATACCTTTCGAGCCCTTTACTTAGTGTTTTAGAATTTTAATAAAAGTAATAATGTATACACTTTATACCTTTTCCATAAGAATTCCCAAGATACCAAAAACTTATTTTAATTATGTAAAGTATGTTTTATACCTATTAATTGTTGTTTCAGATCCGTCAAAGAATCAGCGATTTCAGTGTCTTGATAGCTATCGTTGCCATGGTATTGTTGGATTATTTCTTGGGTCTTCCGACACCAAAGCTGATTGTCCCAAGTGAATTTAAGGTAAGGTCAATTTGACATTAGTTCGAATTTGTATGTGTGATTATATGTTTTCAAAACTTTCGGTTTGTTTTATTTCAGGAACAATCCTCATTTTAATAAACTTGCTACATAAATATATGCCATCTTCAATTCGATTTTCGGGAAGAGATAGTGAGGTTTGTGTCTCAGTCAAATTAGTTTTTTTCATAGAGTGAATGTGGGACGAGATTTACTTTTCAAGGTAGAACCAGATTGTGGCCAAAATCGAGGAAAAACATTTTCTCAATCAAATCCCAGGCCGCCTTCAAAAATAAAATGGTTCCTATCTGACTACCTTTTTTACCGATGACTTTTTCTTTCAGCCAACACGACCTGGTCGAGGATGGCTTGTCAGCCCTTTTAGTGATAGGAACCCATGGTGGTTGTATCTGGCTGCAAGTGTGCCCGCAGCTCTCTCCACAATCCTGATTTTCCTCGATCAACAAATTACAGCTGTGATTGTCAACAGAAAGGAACATAAACTTGTGGTAAGATTTAAGGTGGTAGACATTGTAAATTTTCTAGGTTTTTCTCGTGGTTCTCTGACATTTACCTCATATCTTATCATTTCCATAAGTTAATGGGACAGTACTCTGATTTATCAATAGCTGGTACGTTTTTTTGAAATAATAACAGATGTTATATCTTAGTCACATGATTTAACCTCTTCAATTGTATGCTTGAAAATCTTTGATGAAATTTACCTCCCATTATCTAAGCCTATTAATCTTAGTTGAAATATCTGTCTTTCTTAATTAATCTTCAAATCATTTTCATCAGGAATTTAATAACTTTACTATTGGAAAACAAGTTATACAATTCACACAATATGTAGAAATATTCTAATTTTGAGAACTGCATGTATCAAAAATTTTAATAAATATAGAGTTAAATATGTTTTTTAAGGAGTAGTTATTGATTAAATTTATTGAATTAATTAAAAGTTAAGATCCAATAAATTTGACATATTGTTTTACCTACAGAAAGGAGTTGGATACCATTTAGACATGTTTGTTGTTGCCATCACTGTGGGAATTCACTCACTTCTTGGTCTTCCATGGTATGTTGCCGCTACCGTGTCGGCTCTTGCTCATGTCAGAAGTCTCCAGAAAGAATCCGAATGCACTGCTCCTGGTGAAAAACCCACTTTCCTGGGTGTAAGGTAAACAATATAACATTACTTATTTAACATTTATGCTAATATACCTCTTATCGTAGTTTGTTTAGATTTTTTAATTTTACATAAACAGGAAAACCCAAAGTGAGTCAGATGGTTTTACCAATTAGTGACTACAAAAATCAAATAAACCCATAGTATCTTTAAAAAATCGCATTTATCAATGAATTCATTAATTATTCGATTTTATAATATAATTTTTTGCTATTGAGAAAGTTACATCTGTAGTTCTAAAATTCATGTGAAAAATGAATGAAAAAGTAATGAATATACCGAACCAAATCTAAACAGAAAGTGACCGGAAGTTTAAAATCAAGATGCATCTACAAGGCATCCCACTTGTTGGAACCTTTAATAGGACATAAAACCAGAGAGCCAGACAAAAGGGGAAAGTCGACATACACGGTAATCTCGAGAACATGAACAAAAGGACGGAACACGACATATATACATATAAAACTAAAAACACAGAATTATGAACAATGCGGACCCCACCAAAACCAGGGGTGAACTTAGGTGGTCCTGAAGGGTAATTAATTCCTTCCTCTTTAAGACATCTGTCGGGTTGTCAATTTTCCAATCCGGTATTAGTCATCCAGGGTAAAGGGGAAGGTTACACTATCTCCAGGCGTGGAAAGCTAACAACTTTATTTTGGTTTACTCCTCAACTTAACAAAAAGGTCCGTTTTATCTGTCAAACAGATAATCCAAACCAGCCAACAAGATTGCGGTGTCGACCGTAAAATTTCTGGAGTGATGACTTAAAAGTGTATAAGTGTTTTATATTTTGACAGAGAACAACGAGTTACTGCCCTGTTTATTGGTATTTTGAGTGGTCTTGCTGTGCTTATCACCAGTGTACTTAAAGTAAGTTCACATTTGTTTACCATCAATATTTTTTGTGTATCAGATTATACTTTTATTGTTAATTGTTAATAACAAAATTCAAATTAATAATTTAAAGCTTTTATTATAGATAAGTACATTGCATGAGAAGAGCAAACCATTGTCAGGCTATTTTATATTGATATATTTCACTCTTTGAAAAAGTGTTTAATTACTAGCAAAATGTTGTATAATTAAAGAATCAAGCAATTTTAAATTTCAGATCATTCCTATGCCTGTTCTGTATGGTGTTTTCTTTTATATGGGATTTTCCGCCTTACGTGGACAACAGGTAAGAATTCTAACCACATTTTACCTCTACAGATAGCCATATCGCTTCTGTTATTTAATCAATCATTTACAATTAGTGCAGACTGTTTCCTTGCTGTCTGAAAACGTAGAATAATGAGGCAATATTTACTACTGCAACGGATGGTTTCAAAAATCAAAAGTTTCGTCATGGTAAAATATATGTGCAGTCGAAGCGGACTCTTGAATGGCGCTTAAACAAGAAAATCACAACAAAGGCTTTCACAGATACTTAAAATACTTAAATGTTAGTACTTAAATGGCTATCTTCAATTTATCGTAAATGTGAGAGAACCGAAAATCTTAGTTCTAAAAAACAGAACGAGCTCGTAACAAAAAGGGCAAAACGAAAACTTCTTACAAAACACGATTAAGGTAGGTGTTCTAGAATGGTTAGTTACCCTGTCCTGCCTGTTGTATCTGCTTGGAAATCAATGTCAGAATTAGCGTCAAAATGGGGATCATATCATATCTTGTAAAACAGGAGACAGGAGACAGGAATCCATAGATACCAAGAAATACACAAAGATTGATTGTTAAGTCAGAAGACAAACGATTGTATGGCTGAAATAATTCATACCATCGCAGTACGGAAGCTGTTTGTGATTTTTATCAACTCGCAATTAATAGACGTATTACACATTTCATTTTATGAATGAATTTGTCCGAATGACCTCTGGTCAATCAGTGTAAATGGCGCGATTTTACATTGTGACTCAAATTTTTGTATAGTGACGTCAAGATTTTGCAGGAAAATGCAAGTTTTGGCATACCGTCTATACTTAACACGACTTTTCTGTGTTCTTTTCAAAATGAAAAAGTTGAACCATGTTATAATCTATAAAGTAGACTCTAACAAAGTGTGGTTTTGTAGAATTATAACCCATTCATATAGTGATCATCTTACAATACCACACATAATTTATTACCCAATTGTGCATTTACCAGCGGGAAATGGAACCATTTCAGCAGCATGTCTATATTCGTCAAAAAATTTTTAAAAGTGAACAACACAAATTAACTAGTTTTAGATATTCTGCATAGAAAAAGACATCAGTGACATTACGTTGGTGCTTATTATGACCCTTTTCTTTTAGTTTGTTGACCGTTTGTTCCTGTTTTTCCAACCAAGAAAATACCAACCAGATGTTCCATATATCCGCCACGTACAGTTATGGAGAATCCACATGTTTACCATTATTCAGATTGTATGTCTGGTTCTTCTGTGGGTTGTGAAGAGTATTAAGGCGATTTCCATTGCTTTCCCACTATTGGTACGTCGTCATGTTTTAAGCTAATGTAGATTGGAGTAAGGGCTGTATAACTCGAACGTTTTTCATCAAACGGATTAAAAAATTTTATATTATTAAATATATTTGTTCAAAATTTTATACACTGGATATAATGAAGCGTTTCAAATTTTTTCCAACAACATTTGATCATGAGTCCAATAAATGATAATGTTGTTTTATTGGGGCCTTTTGGAATTTAGTGATTTTGTAGGAATGTACCTTTAAATGGGAGTCTTGTAACATGTTGAACAGATTTCAAAGAAGTTTGCATCTTCTGAAGTTAGAACATCCGTAATATTTTTTTAAACCATCAGAGTATCTGGTAAAAATTGAAAACAGGATGAATATTGAACGTTTGTTTAATCTTGTTTTAATTTAGGTATTGGCAACCGGTGTTGTAAGAAAGATGTTAGAATGTGTATATACACAACATGAACTGAAGTATCTGGATGACATTCTCCCAGGAAGCCACAAAAAGGAAGATGATCACCACGAGGTAAATAGTTAGGATTTAAAAAAGTTATTAATTGTTATTTGCTTTTGATGGATCAAGGGGGGATCGAGAGTGCAGGCGAGAATGTTTTGGCAAGTCCCCCTTTTCAAAATCAAATCCACTTATGTATGTGTCGGCAAGTGCCCCCCTTTCTAAAAGTCTTGATCCGCTGTGTTGTTTGTGGAGCATTTCTTCATCACTTTATTTGCAAAACTTAGTTAAAGTCCATTTATCATTAATGCAAACTGGTATATAAAATTCTTACTTTTAAATAGATTGACATTTTGATAACAGCATTGGTCATTGATACTTTTAAATCCATCAGAAATCGTTAACTATTGGACTATTATATTTTATGAATAAGCAATTTTTGCATGTTGGTTGAAGATCCAACGATTTTCTATGTAACGGTCTGTAATTACATGCATGTATCTCATGTAAATTGAGAAGCGAGCTCTGTATGCTAGAAATGTGGAAAAAATGAATGATGATTGTATCAGACTATGATGTTGTCAAACAACTTTGGTCAACATGGCGAAATCTCGTTGATTCTACGAGTTTATACAAAATCAAAGACGTTGTCGGAATGGACAAGACACTTATGCGGAGAACACAATTTCTACCTCTTTGTTCGCTTTCTTAAATTTGCACATTTCTCATATTAATCTATCAAATTCTTTTAGGAAAAGGAGAAGACACAGGTCCCATACAAGTCCTTCCCCAGCGTTGATTCAGTCAGTACAATAGATTCAAAAGAAAACGGATTGAAAGCCAGTTTTTACGTATCTGACGAATGTGATATCAAAAACAGATCAAATCAGGGAAATACGAAACTATAGTGCAACACTGTCACAACATATATCAAGCATCCTAGCAAAAAAAAAAGACCCGAGTCCACAGCTAGTGAGACAAACTGAAATGCGAATATTGTAACAAATGGACCATTCAGAAATGCAACAGAATTCTGGGAAGTCATTGTTCTGGTTGAATTTCATTTGTCAAGACGTCATTTACGATGACGCTGAGAATGCGCAAGGCATTTTACGAGGACGGAAGTTGAATTTCTGAATTGGTCAATTGCAAAAAAAAAATTATTGTATGTTGTACAACGAAAAAAAACCTTTTATGAGAAATATGATGTATAAAAACAATATATAGTCGGGAAAATGTTAAAATATTTCTATAAATGATGAGCAAAAATTTGTTTTGTATGCAAGCACTAAATGTTTTTAATAGCACCTTTTTGATTGAACAAATTTACTTTCACTTTGTCTATTATTTGACAAAAATGTGAATGAAATTTCAATACAAGGTTCTTTTTTTGAAACAGTAAATACTCTGAGTTTTTATTTTATTAAGTATTTTGAAGTTAAAAATAATGATAAATGATAGTTAATTTGTATGCAATTTAAAAAAAAGTTTGTTATGATCTGCATTTTTTTCTAGACATATAGGTTATATTATTTTATGATATTTTTCTTCCTTTTTATTATACATTTGATATATTTGTGAGGAAATCCTTAATCTAGATTACTTGTAGAAGTAGTTCATGAAATCCATATTTTTTAAGATTGTTATCAATATTTTTGTTATTTTTTCTTTTTATATGTATTGACAGTGCAATGCAAATGTTAGAGTTTTGCGTTATAGCATAATCAACAAGGTGCTGGAATCGAAGCAGGGTCTTGCTGCTGAAGCAAACTACCAGATAAATTGATTTAAAAACTGACATTTTTTGTATTTTTGAAAAAATAAATAATTGAAAATAATGTATATAAAGAGAGTTGTTGTAGTCTTCATTGTACAGAATTACTTCTCGGATTGACGTTAACCCGGATTAGATATGAAGGTTTCTACGCGGAGGACAGAGATGCTTACCAACCAGGGCACCTGATTCCACTTCAGTTTTGTAAAGGAGTTAGTGAAATCAAAACCTTTATTCTTTTTGTTAACGTTTTATTTTTTGGTTTGTTTTAATTTTTTGATCTCTCACATGGGTATTCTACACTGGACTGTCCGGTAAGTTTCAGAACAAATATTCACCCTTTCTAGCTTACTTGACTTTAAAGATAATATGAGCTAATCATGTCCGACCGTTATCTGTCGATATTCGCTATGTTAAAAGATCTGCTTCTCTGAAAACCGCTGCTCCAATTGGAATCATATTTTGGTAGAATGATTCTTCGATAGCTTTCAACAAAAATTGTCCATGATCTCCGCTGCCAAGGAAACTAGGAAAGAAGTCGGTATATTTTTAAAAAATCCTCTCCCTAGTTACTGCTTAGTTCATTGCACTCAAACTCTGGTAAAATAGGCATCCGTGTATACCGACCCTACGATTGTCACCACTTCCGAATTTACAGAAATTTCATCTTTATCGCCTGGTCTTAATATCCATAGCCAGTTTGAACCACGGGGTTGGGTCACTTCTGGTAAATTACACGAGTTCCGCTAATGTTTTCATAACAACTCCATTCATATTTTTCTTCAACAAGTAAATCGTAACAAAGCATATAGCTTTTTTATACCAAATAAATATATTTAAAATTTCAAGCTAATGTAATAGTTGAACCACGCTTTCTACTGCAGCAGACGATACAAGTGTTGTTTTGTAGAATTATAACCCATATGCTTTATATTACCACAGGTTGCTCTATTCATATAGATAATTTATTACCCGATCGTACATTTCTAAGCGGGAAATGGAACCATTCCAGCAGCATGTCTGTATATATCACTTTATAAGAAATGAAGCCCACCCCACCCCTTGGTTGGAACTATACTTTAGTGGAATAGTTCAAGTGTTCCCTTCTCAGAAAAGTATTCGGTTACCTCACTGACTTATCATGAAAGCCACCTAAGCAAAACTTATATTGAACATTGGGTTATACGGAAATTTCACTTACCATGTGTCTCAGAAACGAAAAAAATTGAAATGTAGTTATATCAGGAAATATTTTTTACTACTCATAGGCCGAGAAAATGTATTTGTAACTTCCCATGCAATGACTGAACTCCGTTTTTACATGGACTAAAGTAATGTTTTGTATATTTCTGAACCATGACGTCATTTTTCATCACAAATATTTTCAAAGAGCGACATACAATTTGAATGTTGATTACAAAAGCAAATGCTGTTTTAAAGCCGCAAATATCCTCTAATATATCTATTTCTCATGTATCTGATTTAGATAGAAAGGATAAGGTGTAAATATCCACGACACGAAAATCTCCTATATATAAATTAATTCCAAGCAACGGAACATCGCTTTGATTGCTGTTCTTAATCTAAAACTCACAGTGAGGCCTTCAACACAGAGTAAAAACTCGCACCTCACTGTACATTTAAGGCGGCCCCTAGCATCGGTTTGAGCGAAATATATTGCTAGATGTCGACTTCTGTGCATTGAAGCACACAAATTCGGGGTAAGGTCAACAAATTACAAACATGCATGGACAAAGAAATCTAACTCTAACAAAATCTGTCACATGTTGTCCGACAGTAATACAAAAAAAATCAAACACAACGTTTTAACAAACACAGGGCACATCAAGATTTTGTTAAATGACTTGGCTGTTTGAAATTGCTTATATAGGGCAGATAATAAACATGAACTGCTAGACAATTTTCAATTAAACACTTGCCGAAAAAGCCAAAAAATGACAAAGAGCTATTTATCTCAAGAATAATTAGGCATTACTGGAAAATATAACAGCATACGTATCCAAGCACGGGGAGACCCTTAGAAAGAAAAAAATTCTTGTCTAAAACTGTCTTTTTAATGAAACGATATTTAGATTGTTACAGAATTGTATCCGGCGTTTTATTGCCATTCTCCTCCCTTGCCAATTTCCCCCCCATTTTGGATCCGAGTCTGAAAAACTGCAACAGTATACATATACAGATAGATAACTTTATTTATTATATAGCAACGTTATATTCCCCGTAGAAAGTAACCAAACATTAGCGTCCAATATTTCACAATATTGCACGCATTGCTCTGAAAAAGCGACGTCACTGATGTTGAAATTTTTATAGCATTTTAACGGTTTTTCTTTATAATAAAAGGGTTGTTGCACAAATATTGATGAATACTATCTCTCGTAGAATATTAATTGCAATCACAAGCTCGTGCAATGTAATATTCTACTCGAGACAATATTCACCAATATTCGTGCAATAACCCTATATTCTAATCACTGGCACAAAAAGGGCATGTTGTACAGAAGACGTTAAACAAAACGATATTGACAAATAGAGAAAGCAAATATGAACTGAATGATTTATTTTCATTTTAGGTTGTAATGGTCCCTTGATTACAAAGGATGCTAAGGGGCGATGCTTCAGAACAAAGTTCTTATGGTCGTTTTATTGCAAGGCAATCTATTGACGATGCTCTAGAACAAAGTTATAATGATACAGATAAAAGATATGGTATAATGCCAAGAAGACTTTAGGTATTCGACTGGACGAAATTAATTTAAGCAACTTGAGGTCTTCACTAGGCTTTAACAAGGGTGGAGGAACCTCATTCCCTGTGATGAGCTCTAGATTACCCCCAAAAATAAAACGTGTATACATTTGCAAAGTCAGACAACCCTCTACAACATCGATGACAAGGTTAAATCAAAGCAAACAAAGACTGTAAAAAACACTATAAAAATTATACAAGATTGCATATCGTGCCAACTACAAAAAACCCAAACAAACAAAACAAAACAAACTTCGATGACGCTGGTTCAGGGTAACTATTGTTTCAACTTGAAAGCCCAAAACTAAGTTTACGTCATCCTATATATTCCCTATGTTTCATTTAAGCAAGATACATTTATGAACAGTTCAGCAAATGGCTTAACTGGTTAGATTTGCTTTGAACTATGTGAGATTAATGTTTTTTCGCAAACCAAGTCTCCTTGGGGAAGCCCTTTTCCAAAGAGAATCGTCCTAAAGTACACGGGGAATTATATGTATTTTTTAACATAACAATTCAAATCATCAAAGTTACTTTTTTGGACATTTCATCCTAAAATTGTCTTTTCTCAATATTGGAATCACCATTTCACATATACTGTTGTACATGAAGCAACTTGTAAAAGAAAGTGGAGAAAAATAATGCACTATTTTTAAATAACTTGGTTCGTGCCTACGAAAATTCATTTTAGTAATATCTACCCTGAACCTGACCCATTTTATCACTGGTTTTCCATTTTTCAGGTGTGGTAGGGAAAATTGGATCATGTCTTTTCTCCCGGTGAGACAAAATATCGAATCGGATACAGTTTTCAAAAGACAAACATGGGAGAAAACTGGTATCTTACACACGTAACTCCAACGTTTAACAAAGACAATCAAGACGGCCCTCTTAAAATTCCTCTGAAACTGTTCATCCAGTAATGGAGAGGTTTTAAATTGGTCTTCAATCAATATCCGGCATAACTGCTGACCAACCAAAATGTACTTAGTTAATTTTTTACAGGAAATACTATCATTTTCCTTTACAGACTACCGCTATGGATATCCATGTACAATATTAAATTACGCCTAACTGAAGGATAAGTTTTGTGCAACATGCACTATATATATAGCGAATTAGGGAGATGAATTAAGAATCAATAATACGTTAACATTTTGAAATAACCGTTTTGTCCTGGTGTTCTGCGGTACAACATTTGACCTTAGTGTGTAAATGTCAGTCTGCTACCATAGCATCTAATCTTGACAACATTCGGTTTGGTAATTATACTCTATGTCACGCTTTTGTGGAGTGTGATTTTCGAGCTTTATAAAATTATTTATGCAATTCTGCATTGGTATATATTTTTAATCTAAAGAAAGATTTATCTTTTACAATATGACATAACGTTTTAAGTAATATTATCAGCACCTGAATTTATCTACGGATATTTAACATTAAGGGTCGTCCATCTTCGTTCTCTTTGGTGGGAGCGCTTGAGTTTGACCTAGATAAGGTAATTTAAAAAAATGCGCACATTTTTTTTTTACCTTCTCTTGCAATTTATTTAAGAAAAAGCACTCTTAAATTTCCATTCAGGTGCCCCAAAAACGATTTTTGCAAGTTACCTTATTCTAGTTTAATTACTTAATTATTACGCAGCGTTGATGTGTACTCCCGTGCTAGCGCGTCCAAAGAGCCACTTCGGGCAAACAAATGACTGACTTTACAATTTTAAATCCCCGTAGAGAACTTAAAACTCTGCGCTGCTTAAATACATCGTGAATTATTACAACTTACTTGCACTTTTATCAATCTACAGAATAAACACTATTTTTTGAGAATACGGCAGACAGATTTTCTTTTTTAACGTTTTTACCCGTTCCAACAAACTCTGACATAGAGTATAGGTCTTTTTCTTTTCACACAAGATAAGTCAACATTATTTGGTGTGCTAATTCATTCTTGTATAAATGTCAACATGCATAAAATAAGTCATGTTTCCTTGAACTCATTTTCGCGGTATAGTTAATATCGTCTTGTTTTCGTGCCTAGGTAAGTTTTTCATTAATTACACGTGATATGCAAACAATATTTGATATGCTTGTTCATTCTTCGACGCACATGTCATTCAGTCATGTCATTTGTCCTGAGCTCATTTTTATTTTCCATTACCATAGCTACATGTATCCTGAAATGCTCGTTCTCTCTAGCTAAACATAAAAGGCCAAAATATTTGGTTGATTGATTGAATGGTGCTTAACGTCCAGTGGCAAATATTTCATGCATATTCAGGATGAGAGCATGCATATTAATGATGGGTGATGATGAATCAACCCTGCTTTGTACTAGACCGACATTTAACGTGCTAGCTCACGAAGGCAACAATTCACAGGAAGACGTGCCACTTTACCCAGACACATTATTCTGACTCTGGGCAGACCAGTCTTTGTTCTTACTGCTAAATGCTGCGTGCTTACCGGAGAAGCAGCAGATACCATTTTTAATGTCTTTGGTTTGACCCGACCGGGGATCGAACGCACGACCTTCTGCACTCGAGGCGAGCACGCTTACCATTACACCACCGAGGTGGTTCAAAATATTTGATGATTATTCATTCACAGGTCAACATGTTATGATCAATTTGCCATATTTTTTGTTCCCGTTTTTTTTGCTTTAGCCAGTTTCTCAGTAACTCCACATGATGTCAGCAAAAACTGGTGTCTGCCTAATTTTATATGTCCTTGAAATCATCTTCACAATTCATTGACCTGAACTTTTTTTCCTCTGAAACTACTTTCAAGATGGATCAATAGCAGTTGATATGTTTATTCATCATACAATGTGTTATGATGATTTATTTCATTGTAAAATAATTGCCATTCACCCGGATGGTATGATAAGCTTACTGTTTGTTTTCCACATTCTTATTCACCATGTACACAGGAGAGACAACTTTGGTCAACAATTGTTCGACACTTGAAAATAGAAAAGGAAATTTTAGAAAATCGACAAAAACCGAAGAAAAAACCTTCAACATTTAAAAGTTTAAAAAAAAACAGTAATATTGTGTCCCTTATTACTAAGTGCAGCTAATTTCAAAATACGACATGATGAACATAAAAATTGAAATTACTAAATAGTAATCATTTAGGTATGATTTGGGAGAAAATGCGGACAATTTTACATCCTGGTTTCTTAACACAGTCACCTTCAAGATGGAAATTTTAACTATTAAAAACCATGTCTGACTGTTCGCTAAAAGTGTTCTGCATGCGTGCCTCAACACTTTTAAAATGACCGTTTTCAATTAGGAATGAGGGGGCGGTCAGGGGTATACTCTCTACCCCTCCCATCCCCTTCTCCTATTTCCATACCCCAGTCTCCCATCTCCCATCTCATAAAACATAGCATACATTTTATTTTACGTATTAATTTTACCACGTAAATTTTACCTGTTAGATGATTTAAGAGAAATTCACATCTGGACTTATCCTGGGTCTAAAGTTTCGAATGTATTTCGAGGCTATATATCCCTTGTCCAGTATATATAGTTTGTCTAATATTTTGGAATGGTAAAGTTGAGTTAAACACGGGTTTTGTTAAACTTTTTTTTGGCCTCCATCCGATAAAGTTTTTATTCATGTCACCTTTATTTTATTTAAAACATATGTAAATGTCGTTTTAAGTTTTTATGTGTACACATATATCTCATGTACTATAGGCAATTACTGGAGTGTTCTTGAAAATCTTTCTACAAGCCTGGTTCTCTTCGATCGGATGCCAGTATTTTTTAAAGGGCATACTGTAAAATACAGTATGGTATGATGGTATGGTATGTGGTATGGTATGATGGTATAGAAAAACTACTATACCATGGAATGATAATTTGGTACCATTGTGTGGTATGATGGTATGGTACAAAATGCCATACCATGTTATCATTTAGTGGTATGCATAAACTATGGTATGAACTTAATTTTTTCAGAGTTTGATAGAAATTTTAATACATCCTACTTATCTGTTTGTAATTTTCACTTTGACACCTGATAATTAATGAAAACATGTTTACCAAATTGAATTTTGTGATGCTTAATGTCTTAAAAAACATTTATCTTTAGATGTAAGAATTCCATTTAGATATAGGAGTTTGATGTTGGAATAAAAGGTACAGAAGGTTATCAAATATGGGTCGGAGTAATATGATGGTATCTGTGACATTTTATATTTTGCTTATATTCTTAATGTTACATTACCAGTATAGACATTACTAACGACAGCTATCCCCACATCTCTGCAAAAATATCAAACTCACCAATCCACT